>JAPKLY010000741.1:4475-35526 GCA_026898435.1 Prunella vulgaris | reverse complement strand
GGTCTTCTCTTCTATGATAGCTTCGGATCTTCTAGGCAGCAAGGTAGATTCCCCCTCACTTGAACCTATCTAATCCTAACTACTCATCAGCTGACTAACATGTTCAGCTGGTCCTATTACAAGCTGATTGGTTTATATCATCAAAACATCTAACACAGATATCCTAACATCTCCAGTAGAGCACGTGGCGATGTCTTATTATGTCACGCTGGCGGAGTTGAGGTTTCCATTGCACTCGGTCATCCATGATCATTTGATCACCAGGGGCTTAGTTCCGATGCAGTTGACTCCCAACTCTTGGAGATTAGTGCTGGGAACAATGATCTTATTTAGGCTACAATGTCTGTACCGGATGCCGTGTGAGAGGGAGTACATTTATATCTTCCAGATAGCCAGGGATCCTAATGACGAAGGCAACGTGTACGTAAAAGCTCGTTAGGAGAGCTCATACTCGATATCCTGAGCAAGGTTGACACCACTCTAGAGCACGGATTATAGGCCACTTGATGATGAAAGGCTATTTTTCATCGTTGAAAGGGCTGAACTTGAGATTGCTACATCATTCTGGCTGAAAAAAGATAGTAAGTGCCTCGATGCTTTATTTTACACTGTGTACTGAAATTAGTGTTTTTTCTTTATAGAGTAGTATTCACAAGATGGGAGCACCCTGTTCTATGAATTTTGAGTCTCTCAAGCCCGGGTATTGCTTGACGACTTTGAGGAGCAAATTTACAAGACAATCCTTACAACTGAGGGCTTACTGAAATCCTGGTTGTTCTAATTTCCAAGGCACCTTTGATGTGATCTTTGTAAGTCTTCCTTGCTTTATCATCTATGTTCACTTCCTCAAACATCATTCAAATTTAAATCTTGGCTCTTCTTCCAAAGCTATTTTCTCTAGTTATTGAGTTCTACCTCACTGAATCATGTCAGATGTCGGATGGGAATACTCTAGGATGCTAGTGGCTCCCAAGAAAAGGGTAAATAAAATAAAGAGATTGATGTTGTGCCTCTTTTTCCTTCTCCACCTCCTCAGTTGGAGTTCGAGACAACACCTGAGGCTATTTTCATTGTCAAGGTGGTGACCTGCGAGGTCCAAATTGCCCCTTTTGCTAGCAAGTTGGGGCTAATAAGCCTTTTACCCAGCCTAAAAAGAGGAGCCGACATCAGACGACTGACGATAATGTGGAGGTGGGAGAGAACATGGTAAAAAATTGAGGCGTGAGCATGAGGCTATTTTTGGGGATGAGAGATGCCCAATAGTGACTGCTGATGGTCACGTCCTTGTGGACCAATCATACTTAGGCTGTGACCCAACCAGAGTAGATAAATGAGTTGAAAATCTTTCAATTTCCAATATGATCTTCGTGGGTCGATGTATTGATCTCTTCTTTTATGTAGGCTCTTCAAGAAGCCCTACCCCACGAGCACGGTAATCAACTTTGTGGCCTCTCTACACTACCCTAATTCATCAAAACTTTTGCTCCATCTGCTGAAGAAAATTAACGACATTTCTCATGCCTGGGACCTCTACGTTGAAGAAGCGTGTCAACATAACTTTGTTGATTCTAACTTCAGGCTTGCACAGACCATGGTGCTTAAAACTACGGGGCCGATATCAAGAAACTTCAAAGTTTATTTTCAGATTTAAATGGAAAGTTGACCAAGTCCGAGGCTGAAAACTAGCAGGCCAACAAAAAGCTCGTCCGGGTGAATGCCCGACTTAGCTTGTCGGAGGAAAATACTGGGATCCTCAAGGAGAAAGTCAGAAAGGAGAGCAAGGCCAAATGTCGACTAATTAATGAGAAGGATCAGGTTGATCGTGCCCGCTAGGCTGCTGAGGACGATGCCAAGAAAGCTCGTGATGAATTGGCAATTATGGAGAAGAAGCTATTTGAGGCCGAATAACGATTTGCTTATCTCTGGAATCAATTGGACTCTGCCTGTATTGTTGGGATATTGATGACTCCCAAGAAATACATTTCTTGAAAGGAGCTCGACCAACAAATAGACTATTCTCACTATTTGGCCATCACTGATGCAATCAAGGTCATCAAGAGATCGGGAGCCTAGACTGCTATGCTGGAGGAGCACTTTAAAGCATTCGACCTCAAGCATCTGCTGGATGATGTATTTTTCATTTACTGTAAGGATTTACACACTTAGCACAAGATTGACCTGAGTTGGTGGCCAAAGCCTCACTGTCTCCTTGTCCCGGGTGAAGTCCTGTTGCCTTCCGATGATGAGGAAGATAGTACTCCTGAGCAACCAACCTCGAGTCCTCTTAACGTTTGATGTACTTAGAATTTTTCTCCTATTTTTCTGTGCCCATTGGGCTTTTTTGTAATGTAAGCATTGGTGGCCTTTGATTCATGTACTTTCATCTTAGGCGCATATTCAATGAAATCTTTATTTTGATGTCATACGTTGTATTTCATACTTGCTTTTGAGGGTTAACAATTGGAACCGTACCTCCGAGAACTCTTTAGCCTTTTTGCCATGTGTAGAATCTGAAAAGGTCCATCAATACTAAAAAAGAAAAGCCATGAATGATCTTAAAGATTTGAGCAGTTACTGTCGCCTCGAAAATGGAAAAAAGATAGGACCTTTTATTTAGCAATTAGCCCCTCGTATGGCCTATAGGTAAGGTGATTCCCTACTTTCCAAATCATTCTAGCTTTCAACATTTTTCAATCAATCTCTCATAATCTCCATGTATTTTGTTATTTGCTACGACGGAGAGACTTGTGATTCCGGTAGCTCCAATGACAATCTGACAGTCCATAATGGGACTTGGGCAACCCCATGAAACTGTGCGAGCCTAATGAAAGGTCAATAAGTAGTGGTAGAGTAAGAACTTCTAATGGTGATGAACAGTTGGGGCTGTTCCCCGCAGGGGACCTCTCTCTTTCAGCTATTCATTCTCGCTATGTGATCCTTATCGCGTGCGGTACTTTTTGAACAGTTGGAAGAACTTGATGATGTTTTGGAAACTCCACCATCGAGTTATTTTGGCAGAATTGAGACCAGAAATTGCCACCCTTTCTTAGGAGGATGAAGAAACAGCTCGAGCTCGATAACTTCTAGCTGGCGATATAGTTGTAGGATACAAGGTTTTCTTTGTAACTTGCCTTCGGGCAATGTTGTAGTCGATTCGATGAATTTTTTTTACCCATATCAATAATTTGATTTTAGCTGCATTTCTTCTCGTTCTATGTTGTGACTTTTTTACTGTTGATGAAAAGAATAAAAACAATGATCAAAGAATAAATAGAGTATAAGCGAGCAAGAGGAGGTCAAGTCAGCAAGCCCACGTGGCCAAGTCAAAGCTGCTCGGCCCTCTGCTCTCCACCTTGCTCGTCCACCATGTTGGTTCAAAAAATGAGTAAGAAAAGCTCCAATGAATACTGCTCGCCCCTCTGCTCGCAACCTTGCTCGACCCCCATGCTGGGTCAAAGGATGTGTAAGAAAGGTTCAAGAAAGTAATGCTCACCAAGTTGCTCGACACATTGCTCGCCCAGAGGGTCTCTAGGAGAAAGGACATGAAGATGAAGAGTTGCACGTTGCTCGCCTAGCTGCTCGACCCATTACCCTCATTATGTGACAAGAAGACCACTAGTTGTGTCCACCTAATGAAGGCGAACAACTTGTACATTTATCTTACTAAAGGCTGTTAGTCCAGAGATGAGGGATAACCCAAAATGGGTAGATTAGTTATTTAGACCAGAGTTAGTAAGTTAAGATAGTTAAATAATGATAAGTGGAGGACACTTGTCACAATCTAAGGCAAGTTAGCCTAATAATCTGCCACCTCACTCATGCAAGGGTATAAATAAGAGATAGAACCCATTTGTACAGGATTCCAACTTTCTCTCAATAGATTGAAGTTTTATCTACTTTCTCTCTCTAGACTTTCTCTTTACATTTTATATTGTTATTATTAGATTATTTTCTTTGATTGTTTATTTGAGTAATTCCTTGAGTTAATTAGCCACATTAATATTGAATTAAACAAATTGCTCAACAAATTGGCGCTAGAAAAAGGGCGCCAAACCTCTGTCGATTGAAAATTCAAAGGAAAATATTTGAAGAGTTGAAGGTGTTCATCAATTCTTCAAGGAGAATTCCCATAATTTCATAAGTTGTGTGAAGAAACTTAAGAAATATCTTCAAGTGCATGTGTGTTTGAAAGAAAGAATACCATCTTCAAAACACACAAGGCCAGAAAAGAGATTTCCCGGAACAAGTTCCTAGCACACAATCCATATCGAAATGACAAGGCATACTTATGAAAGCTCCCATAATGAGTCACGTACCACCTCGACTAGCAGGAGGTGGAAAGGAAAGAAACCAAGTGGACGCCGACAAACTGGACTAGCCCAAGTCCCGGCTGTACCGGCGGCACCGATCGAACCATAGATTGAAGCAACCTTGGAGTCGATGGTGAAAACCCCTGAAGATATTAAGAGGAAGATGACAACTTTGAAACAAATGTAGAGGCAACAAGCAAGGGTAACTCACCCACCGATGATTCAAGTGGCTCCAACAGAAACAAGACACGAAAGTAGGACGAGTTACCACGCACATGAGGAAAAAACGAGTAGCGGATAGGCATCCCATGATAATTCAAGAGGGAAACAAAAAATAAGTGATCGCCTAGGGCCACAACCTGGCCGACCAGTGGGGCGACCAGAAGGTCGAGCAGATGGACGACCAACTGGTCGACCAGGTGGGCGACCAGGCGATCAACGTGAACTTCACCAAGAGGGATCCCAGGGAAGCATGCATGATTGACCGGGCCACCAGTCAGAAGGGGAAAGGTCCGAGTACTCACATCCTCATGAACCTTACGAGTCAGAAACGAGGCACCCAAGGAGGCCAGTCGAGGATCGACTAAGAAGGCGAGCATCAGAGAGGTTGGGCCCGAATGGGGCAAGCAATCTTCAACGACCATAAAGGGATGTTGCCCGAAGTGAGGAACTGCTGGGGGCAGCACGCCAATATGTGGAGCACATAGAACAGCCTCAAGGAGGGGGATCTTCCCGAGGGTCGTCACTTGTGGAGATTGAGAAGTTAAAAAAGGTATTTGAGGACCTACGTGAACAGGTGGCCAATAAGGAAAAAGTTGAATCATTCACCTCTCTGCCAACCTCACCACTATCCACAACCATCCTCACGGCCCCGATACAAAATAAGATCCAATTTCCATCTCTGGTACTGTATGAAGGTGAGTCGGACCCCAAGGTCCATATATCAAAGTATGCAAATTATATGATCTCAATGGGGGCCTTTGACCCTTTGACGCAACACAGTGTAGAAACTTTTCTTTAACCTTGGGGGATCGTACCCACAGATGGTTCTTAGCATTGGCACCAGGATCAATCCAATCATCCGGTCAGCTAACCCGATAATTCCTATCTCACTTCTCGAGGTTTGGGACCTATCTGACACTAAAGCACCGGTTGGCTAACATCACACAAGGAGTGGAAGAGACAGACCAGCAGTATTTGGAAAGGTTTGATAAAATTCTCTTGGAAGGTGAGTCTGTTAGTGAGGACACCAAAATAGTTGTAGTCATGGCTGGACTACGAAAGGGAATGGATCTCTGGAAGGAAATGCACTTACCTTGTCCTAGTACCTATGCAGAATTTCGACACAAAGCTGGTGTGTATGTGGCAATGGAAGAAGCGATGTAAAAAGAGTTGGGCACAGAAACAGATGGAAAGAAGAATGGCAAGAAGCTAGGTAGAAGTGGCTACAAGGCCCCCAAAAATCTCAATGCATCCAGGGATACAGCTGAATATAAAGAAAAATTGAATCAGGTGTTAACTACCACCATTGACCATGTATTCACAGACATAAAGGATCAAGACATACTTGCAGCTCCCCGAAAGATCCGACAGGATAAAAGCATGTTGAACCCAAACAAATATTGTGCCTACCATCAGAGTATCGGACACTTTACCAGTGTGTGCCGAGATCTCTTGAAATAATTATGAAAATTCTATAAAGATGGAAAACTCACGGAGTTTGTTAAGAAGACACCCGGTAAAAGGCAGCGACAATCACAACAAGGGGATTCAGATGAAGAATGATGAAACGGAAAGGGCACTGAACAGGCAAGTGAGAAGGAGGCCACCGGCACCACAACTACACCAAGAACCCAACCGGGAAATCTTGATGCTCGAGAAGATAGGACCCGCCAGAGGATTGGTTGATGGTCGCCCATCATCAAAGAGACAGAAGAAGACTGAAATACGGGCGATCAATCAAGTACAAGAGACTGGGTCAGGGTCGAAGGTGCCAGCTAAACCAACAACAGACTTGGTTTTCTCACAAGCAGACCTAAAGGGAATTCTCACACCTCATAACGACTCACTAGTCATCAGTGCTAATATCATGAATACCAAGGTGCACCGACTGCTAATGGATACTGGAGCATACACAAACATCATTTTCAAGAAGACACTAGAGCAGTTAGGGGACTATGAGTCCTACATAGAGGATTGTAACCACAAAATAGTAGGGTTTGGAGAAGCTGTGACCATCCCTCTAGGAGTAATCTGTTTGTCAGTTGAACTTGTAGCCCTTGAGGACCCGGAAAGGAGGATGACTAGGTTGTTAGATTTCTTAGTAGTAGATCAGCCATCCTCCTATAACGGGTTCCTCGGCCGACCTTTTATTACGGAATTCAAAGCCGCATGTTCCACTTACTATTATTGTATAAAATTCCTAACTCTGAAAGGTGCAGGGACAATTAAAGGAGATTAGAAAAAAGCGCGGGAATGTCTACTAACTGTAAAGAAACCTGTCACTCAGATATTGGTCTATGAAGAGACAGCACCGCAACATTCCCCAGGAGAACATAGCATATTGGACGCTATTTCCATAGATACAGAAATGATGGAGGCCAACCAATCACAAGAGGATATGGAAATAGACCAAGCACCCCATCAAAACCGACAATCAGAAGAGCGTACGGAGGATCAGGTGGGGGCAGGTAGTGATATACCAACGATCATGATGGAGACAAGTGACAATGTAGAGTTAGCACAAGAAAATCAACCAGACGAACAGGAGGACATTGAGCCCCGACTAGGGTACGAGCCAAATTGGATAGAAGTCGACTTTGATATGGAAGGACCTATCTCAGACCCGCGATGGAAAGACAAAAAGTGACGTGCTACACCTGTCGAGGAATTGAGATCCATACAAGTAGACCCCAATAAAAAAGACTAAGAACTTTTTATTGGGTCTGAACTGGAGGAGCCATACAGAAGTAGGATGGAAGAATTTTTACTCACCAACCTTAACGTGTTTGCATGGTCACATGAGGATATGACATGAGTACCAGTCGAACACGCATGTCACCGCCTCAATATTGACCCCACAAAGAAACCAGTCTGTCAGAAAAGAAGAAAGTATGGGCCCGAGAAATACGAGGCGCTAACAGGGGAGGTAACAAAACTGTTGGACAACAAGCTTATACAAGAAGCATTATGCCCACAGTGGGTGGCGAACCCCGTCCTTGTGCAAAAACCAAATGGCACGTGGAGACATTTCATAGGCTTCACGGATCTCAGTGCTGCATATCCAAAGGATAATTTCCCATTACCTCACATCGGCCAACTGGTGGACAATACGGCGGGACATGAGTTGATGACGTTCATGGACGCCTTCGCATGGTACCACCATATCGCGATACACCCCACAGACCAGGAATACACAACCTTCTATACAAACAAAAACTTGTTTTGTTGGAAGAGAATGCCCTTTAGATTGATCAATGCCGGCTCAACATATCAGAGGTTAGTCAATAAAATGTTCGATCAACATATCGGTGATACAATGGAGGTCTATGTGGATGATATCGTGGTAAAAAGTCTTAGAAAGGAAGACCACCTAGAACATCTAAAGCAAGCATTCGACATCATGAGAACTTACAACATGAAGTTGAATCTGAAGAAAAATAGCTTTGGGGTGCACTCCAAAAATTTTTTAGGGCACTTGGTGAGCCAACGAAGTATAGAGGTTAACCCGACACAAGTCAAGTGTATCCTAGAGATGGAACCACCAAAAGATGTGCCAACCGTCCAACGGCTCACGGGATGTCTCGCTGCATTAAACAGATTCATATCTCCATTAAAGGCAAAGGCATAAACTCTAGAACTAGTAAAAGCAATTATGTATGGACTAATGCATGCCATAAGGCGTTCGAAGACATAAAGAAATATCTGAGCAACCCCCAGATCCTTTCAAAGCCCGAACCAGGAGAAAAATTATACTTATACCTGGCAGCATCAGAAGTGACTATCAGCTTAGCCTTAGTACGTGCTGAAGGCAAAACACACCTACCAGTATACTATGTGAGCCAGGTGTTGCATGAAGCAGAGCTACGCTATTCACCAATGGAAAAGCTGGCATACGCACTGGTGATGAGTGTACAAAAACTACGGCCCTACTTTTTCGACCACCAAGTGGAAGTTTTGACCACTTTTCCCTTGCGACAAATCCTGCACAGACCTGATACTACCGGACGATTATTAAAATGGACACTAGAGGTCAGCCAGTACGGGATAACATACGCTCCCCGAACAGCGATCAAAGGGCAGGCACTAGCAGACTTCATAGTAGAGCTAACCTACCCTCAAGATCCGATGAGGGGACGTATATATCCATGGCACCTTTACGTGGATAGCTCCGCAATGAGTACCGCAGTAGGGGCAGGTGTAGTCCTAATTAGCCCCGACAAGCAAGTATTCACTTCAGCAGTGAGGTTCGATTTCTTGGCCACCAACAATGAAGCCGAATACGAAGCGCTGATTGCAGGACTGAGATTATCATTAGCTGTGGGGGCTACCAAACTTCAAATTTTTGGAGATTCCCAGCTAATAATATCTCAGGTCCGGGGGGAGTACGAGGCAAAAGATCAGTAAATGATCATCTACCAGAGGATAGTAGCAAATTTAATATCAAAATTTGAACAAGTATATATTGAGCAGATCCCTCGACTCGAAAATACACAAGCTGATGCATTGGCTCGTGGCAACAAGTACCGGTGAAGCAAGCATCACGGAGGTTGTGATAACAAAAATAAAGAATCCTTTGATATTTGATTATGTTAATCAAGTGTTGAAGAGGGGGCAACAACTTGCAAGTAACCAACAAATGATGGAAGATTGGCGAACGCGCATCAGCAAATATTTAGCCAATGGAGATCAGCCGGAGGATCCGTGGGAGGCACGACGAGTTGTTAAACAGACTGCCAGATACACGATAGTTGGAGGGCAGTTATACAAAAGAGGAATTTCTCTTCCATTACTCAAATGCCTCTCCCCAGAGGAAGAAAAAAAAGTGTTAGAAGAACTTCACGAAGGAATATGTGGAGGCCACGTTGGGGGGCATGCCTTGGCTTACAAGACTATTAGGCAAGGGTATTACTGGCCAACACTACGAAAATAGGCCATCAAGTACGCTGAGAAGTGTTTAAAATGCCAATAATTTACTCCAAACATTCACATCCCGGTGCAAGAATTAAAGTCAGTGTATAGCCCATGGCCATTTGCTAAGTGGGGTATCGACTTGATCAGCCTGTTCCCTCCCGGAAAAAGTGGGGTGCAATTCACAGTGGTGGCCGTGGACTATTATACTAAGTGGGCCGAAGCTGAAGCCTTAACAACAATAACCCAAGAAGGGATGATAAGCTTCATATGGAAAAACTTGATATGTAGATTTGGCTTGCCACAGTCAATCGTCACAAATAATGGAAGACAATTCGATGGAAGCAAGTTAAGAGACTTTTGCACCTCATGGAATATCAGGAAACATTACTCCACCCCGTATCATCCTCAGTCAAATGGGCAGGTTGAAGCTGTTAATAAAATTTTGAAGCATATTCTGAAGGTCCGATTGGAGGATAAGAAAGGCAGTTGGGCTGATGAATTGCGAGAAGTATTATGGACCTACAGAACATCTTATAGAACAAGCACTGGAGAGACACCATTCACAATGGCCTTCGGGGTCGAGGCAGTCATCCCAGTAGAGGTTCAACATCAGACGTGGAGGATATTAGGATATAATGAAGAAACAAATGAGGATGATATGGCAGTAGAGAAGGTTCTGATAAAAAAAACACGAGCTTCGGCAAAATTGAAAAATGCAGTTTACAAGCGACGAGCAGAAAAGTACTACAATTCACAAGTTAAAAGCAGAAGGTTCAAGACAGGGGATTTGGTAATGAGAAAGATATTGGCAGTTCCTTTGGGAGTATTTGGTCCAGGATGGGAAGGTCCCTACAAGGTGACAAGGAGTTGGCCAAATGGGACGTATGACTTGGAGGATATGCAAGGCAACCCATCATCATACACTTGGAATGCCACACACCTCAAGAAGTTCTACCAGTAGAAGTTGTAGAAATATTCTAAGTCGGTCTTTCTCGCCCAACATGTATACTTAGGGGCGAGTAGTGTTAGTTTAAATAAAGTAAAACCGTATGTAAATTGCGTTATATCGAATAAAGAAGATGTTTTCCTTTCAGAAGAAGTTTATATGGTCTCGTCATGCTAACAATTGAAAAATGTCTCAAGTTATAAGCTCTAAAAATCAAAGACTTACAAGTCAAAATTATACAAGGCAAGGTAGCGAGATTAACCCTACAAGTATACCAGAAAAAGGGAATCCATACCAATCAATAAGTCTACATCGAAAAGATGAGAAATCAGAGTAAGGTGTAAATTCGTAATCCCACAGGAGGAAAGTAAGACGAATCAACGAAACACCATAATAAAAATGAGCAGTATTAACTTGGACAAAGACATCAACAAAGCAAAAAAAAAAAACTTCATAGAAGGGAAACTGAACATTCATTGATGATGAGGAAGTTGAAGTACAAATGGGGCGCCTTCAAGGGCGAAGATTCGTAAAAATAAAGAGAAGCAAAATCAAAAACAAAAAATAGAACAAGTCTCTACTGCTCGCCCTGCTACTCGGCCATCTGCTCGCCAGGTTGACCACCTTGCTCGCCCAAGTGCTCGCCAGGTTGCTCGACATGTTGGTCGCCAGCACCATCTTCAACGGTGGTGGTGACATTCTCGGCAGCAGTAGGAGATAGACTCGGAAGGTTCTCAAAGGGAGATAAACCTTCCGCATCTATCATTTTGTCGTCTTACTCGTCGATCTGCAGAGGCGGATACTTCCCACCAACAATCTTAACACCTGGTGGCACAGCACTTAGGTCGACTCCCATCTCGACAAGATCCCCGATATCAACTATCAAACCATCCCTGGGAGTACGATCAACGAAGAATTCAGTAAACTCTTTTTTCAGATCCTCCTAAGGGTCTTCACCTTCACCAATAGCATGATGGTAAGCACGGAGGTTTTCGGCGAAAGTATACACAAATTCAAAGTCGGATGACTCCGCTCGGACATCAGCAACTTGGGCAGTAGAGTAGCAACCCGTATGCTCGGCCTTGTGCTCGTCCAATTGGGTACGGGTAGCCAGGAGTTCATTTTCCAACTTCACAGCCTTCTCCTGAGCTGCTCGTCCCTCTTCCAACTGAGCTCTCATGCTAGCCAACTCGGTACGGAGACCATCGGCCTCAGCCTTAGCCCTTTCAGCACTAGCAAGGGTGGATTGCTAGGCCTCCAGTGAAGCTTTAGCTTTGGCCTCGAGAATGGCAACCTTCTTCTGCACATCTTCCCCCTCCTTTTTCACTGCATCATTTAGGAGAGTGTATGATTTCTCCATCGCAAGGACCTGCTCCATAGCCCGTTGAGCCGTAATCAGGGCACCACCCGAATGATGCATAACCATACGAAGGTTATCGGTCACTGACTGATGCTGCATAGTGGCATCCTGAGGTTGTGTCCAGTGGCGTGCGGCAGACTCAATAGCTCTCCTAACTGGTCCGTGAAGCTCATTCAAAGACCTAGAAGGATGAGCGAGGGCAAACTGGTGCACGGCCTCGCAACGATGGAGATAACGGGAAGGATCATACCTACAAAATATGCAATAAACACTTAGGAAAAATTTTCTTTTGATATGAAAATTTTCTAAGTATAATATGAAGACTGCAAGCCTTACTCAGCTGCCCGGGCCTGATCCCAGCCTAAGAGAGTGATGTCAGTCAGTTGCCCCATAGAGCGGATCGGGGCCAGTGCCGTAGAAGACCCGACAGATGTTGGAACAACCGTGTCCGAAGCATCAACTCGGCCCGAGCCCCCAGAACTAGAGGCCCTTGTGGTCCTCACCCTCTTGGAGGTATCTCGCTCACGCTCAACACGAGAACTGTCGCCTCGCTGTAAATGACGACCACCGCCTCCACCGGGCGAAGAGCTCAGAGCTTGACGATCATGAACAGTTCTGATGCTCGCCCCCTTCTTTGCCCGGGAGGCCTTCTGGGCAGCCAACACCACGGATGGTGGGTCCCTCTTCGTAGGAACCATCCGAATCTTTTGGTTTAAAGCTTGAAAAGACAGCAGGATAGCGATAGTAAAATTTTACACAGGAAAAAAGTGGAAGTCCTAACTCAAGAGGTCTTACCAACTAGGTGAGCAACTTGAGCCCTCAGATGATGGGGAGTTGTGATCAACCCCGAAGCAATGCGACAACTGGGCTTATTCAAGTACTCTAACGTCATGTCCCACTTATTCCGATGGCAGACGAGGATGTAAGTGAACTTGAACTCCTCGGATATGCTAGTCTTCTTCCAACGTTGAGGAGGCAGACCTGCAATAAAGAGTTCAAAAATATTCAATAGCATGATACAAGCACTCCACCAATATACAAACTAAAATCCTACGCTGCAACTCGCCAAACTCTGTGGGAGACATAATACGTCTACCAAGCCCCTCGTTATTGTTCGGTGCTCGCCAATCCCCGCCTATGAAGAAGAACTGTTCCTTCCAGTTCTTCACTTTGTTAGGCAATCCCTCGAGGATCCTCATATCACTTCTTGCCTTGAGGTAGTAATAACCATTACATTCCTCGGAAAACTTATTGAGATAAAGTGCATAGTTCACCTCGTTGGGAGTCAAACGATCCTTATACTTCTCCAGCGCAAATACTGTGATGAGGGCTAACAAGTATGCCCAAGCATTAGGTGTAAGCTATGTGATCGCCAAACCAGTAGCCTCTAGGAAACGTCCAATGAGGGGATGTAGAGGCAATGTAACACCCACTGCTAAGGTATGCATATTGATTGTAGTCAAACCCTCATGGGGGTAATCGACTCATTCCTCCGATTGGGGAGCATACATCGTCACATCACAAGGGATGTGGAATTATCTCCGAATATCATCAAGGTCACCTTCGTCAATGACACTCTCCATAGTACTCACCTTGAAATCAGTCGACCCATGATAATCTCAATACTACCGAGGAGGAACGGGAAAGTCGCCGGCGTAACGCTCGTAGTAGGTGTTCCAGTCAAATTCACGCTCGATGCCCTTCGGGATGATCTACTCTACCATGTTGGGCTGCGGAAAGTCTAATGAGTCGAACCATTCGAGGATCGACCCCTCCTCCTCACTACTGGAAGACACTTCAACAGGAACTTGGTCAACATCATCTGGGCGAGCAGCAGGTTGCTCGACCGCTTGCTCGCCCGACTGCTTGGCCCTCTCCTCTAGTGAACGTACAACGAAGGTAGCTTCGGGATTGGAACCCACCAAATGATCGATGAAAGGCCGGCAATGGGATCATCTTCTTCCACTGGCTGTTTGCCCGAATTCCGATTAGAAATGGTACGACTTGAAGATGAAGACATTGTGAAAGTAGGAAGAAGAGAAAGATTTGCCCTAGGAATGTGCTAACTATCGTTTGGTAACTTCGCCGCCTAGATTCCGATCGAGTATGTCTGAAGAAAATCCGGCGAACAACATAGAAATAAAAAATCCAAGAAATAAAGAAGAAATAGTATAATACCAGGAAGAAAGTAGAAAGCGAAACAAAGGAAAGAGGAACTACCTTTAATCAAGTCTTTAAATCAACACTTGAGATAAGAAGAAGGCAAGAAGACCGCCGGAAAACTCGAAGAAAATATGGTCGCTGGAAGTTACAGGAGATGAATCATGAAGAAGAAGATGAAAAGGAGGAAAAATCGTATTTATACGTTGGGAAATGAAGAAAAGTAAAAAGAATGAATTCCAGGGGTCGAATTGCAAAATTTTTTAAAATTGGAATGGTTAGCGCGCCTTTTCGTATGAATGATTGTCACTCCAAACGAGGAGATGCCTTATTTTCCGTACCGCCGCCTAGAGGTTGGACGGCAGAACAAGGGGCATGATGGCAGGACAAGCACGACAAAGGGTCGAGCACCATAGAGGCGAGCAATGTACTAGGGCAAGACGGAGTTGCTCGCCACTTTGTTCGCCCAATTGCTCACCACCCTGTTTTCACCAGGTCCTTACTTTATTACTAGATCGTGAGGTCAAGATAGAGTTGCTCGCAATGTTGCTCGCGACGTTGCTCGCTCAATTACCCATCACCCTGTTCACACCAATTCTCCACTTTATTATTGGGCCGTGAAGTTGAGATTGAGTCGCTCGCCACTTTGATCGCCATTGTGCTCGCCACCTTGTCAGCCATAGTTACAACACAATTCCTAGCACATCCTTCGATATGACAAGTCAAATCCAAGCATATGTTGAGGGTAAAATATTGATGAAAAGCATAAAACCAATGATCAAAGAATAAATAGAGTATAAGCGAGCATGAGGAGGTGAAGTCAGCAATCCCACGTGGCCAAGTCAAAGCTACTCGCCCCTCTGCTCACCACCTTGCTCGTCCACCATGTCGGGTCAAAGGATGAGTAAGAAAAGCTCCAATGAATACTGCTCGCCACCTTGCTCGACCCCCATGTTGGGTCAAAGGATGAGTAAGAAAGGCTCAAGGAAGTAATGCTCCCCAAGTTGCTCGACACATTGCTTGCCCAGAGGCTCTCCAGGAGAATGGACATGAAGATGAAGAGTTGAACGTTGCTCGCCGGGTTGCTCGCCTAGCTGCTCGACCCATTACCCTCAGTATGTGACAAGAAGACCACTAGTCGTGTCCACCTAATGAAGGCGAACAACTTGTACATTTACCTTACTAAAGGCTGTTAGTCCAGAGATGAGGGATAACCCAAAAGGGGTAGATTAATTATTTAGACTAGAGTTAGTCGGTTAAGATAGTTAAATAATGACAAGTGGAGGACGCTTGTCACAATCTGAGGCAAGTTAGCCTAATAATCTGCCACCTCACCCATGCAAGGGTATAAAGAAGAGATAGAACCCATTTGTACAGGATTCCAACTTTCTCTCAATAGATTGAAGTTTTATCTACTTTCTCTCTCTAGAGTTTCTGCTTACATCTTATATTGACATTATTAGATCATTATCTTTGATTGTTGTTTGAGTAATTCCTTGAGTTAATTAGCCACATTAATATTGAATTAGACAAATTGCTCAACATTTACTTTAAACTAAAATTTGTTATCACTGAGTTATTGTGAGGTTCTCGTCGAGCAATGCCTCATTATGAGACCTCAGATGTCTTAGTGGAGACGTTGCTCGCCAGGAGACTTAGGACAATTAATCGAATTTGACAACTGTTTTATGACCTCGACAAGATAGTAACCTTGGTTATGGTCAATTATTCAAATTAAATAATATCTTTGCACTTTGATCTTTATTTACTCTGTGCATACCCGTTAAAGTTCATTAGCTCTCCGCAAAGGACATGAGTATCTTTTACATTAAATAATGGTTTTATAGCCTAAAAAAGTTTATGGCCTTGGAATATTGCTAGTTGTTTAAATTAGACAGCTGTTTTGTACATAGGTCTTTAGAGACTGTGTACGTGCTCGTCAAGAGATTTGACTCGGTGAGATACTTAAGTGCTTGTGAGAGGTCATGCCACATTAGGAGTTTTTATGCGCTAAGTCAAGAATGATTAAACGCTCATCGTGAGATTTGGCTTATCGAGAGGTTTGGGTACTAATTGAGAGGTCGAGCCTTGTCAAGAGTCTTTAGCATCTACCATCGTGCTGATTATCTAAAGTGTAGGCAGATGTCGTTTAGTGACTGCTGATGTCGGGTAGGATGTTTGAACAAATGCTTGGATGAACATATATTTTATTTATCTCTTCGGGACTTATACATCGTACATTAGAGTTATTTGTAATACTTTTTCAAGTGCCAATCATTCCACGTGTATTAGTTAGTCTATTGATAACAGTTATAAGGAACGATTTAAGATTAAATGCAAGAAAGTAAATTTAAAGGGATTCGTCAAGCCTATTTTTCAGAGTTTGGACTTTAAGTGGGGTTTTTTATACCATTTATGTGCCTTAAATGACCATATTTATAGTTATATGGAAACATTCTTGTTGTTGCCCTATATTTTGCTAGATTAAGACATTTAATGTCAATATTTAGCAAGTACTAATCTGGCCTCCCAATCATGGTTAGCAGGTCAGATTACATCACTATGGATGACAACTCAGTCTAGGTACATACTCTTTATTCAAGTAGGCCAAATCTTTTCTAATATAGACATTGTTCCCCTGTCTCTATGGGGGCTGGGATATTTATTACATGTCACATTTGACTTGACCTTATCTTTTGACTGGATCTGGAGTCTCCATTTTTTAGATCGAGATTTGAGGTTGTGACTTGATCTCGTTTGGGCCTCGCAGGCTTAAAGCGACACAAATTGCTTCCCATCAATGTTAGGCTACATCGAGCAATGTCGTTTGATGCTTGCTTGTGATATAATTGGGCTCGCCCGGGTTAGGCTATGTTGACGCAATGGCCCAAATGTGTGGTGTCATCCACTCAATGTCCACGTCTTAGTCATTTTCATGTCTTTTTCCAGGCCTTTGGGCCTTGAGAGATTTGGCCTGACATCAATCGTATTTAGCCTTGGACCCATGATGAATTGTGCTACAACACTTATTACATTAGAGGATATCTTACATATTTCCTGACCAAACTTTATAGCACATTCAATAAAAAAGACTTGGTGATTTGAATTTGCATCTATCTAACAATTAATAAGAAGATTATAGACTACGGAGCATTATGTCATAGCTATATCAAAATATATGGGATTTAAATACTTAAACATTGAATAAAATTATTTTAATTAATTATTATTTATTGTGTTTTCAAAATTTATTTTATTTTATTTAATAATTTGACTATTTTATACTTGTTAATTTTACACTATTCCAAAAAATATCCACAAAAATAAAGTGATTAAAAACACTTCATTTTAAAACACTACCCATTTTTACTTGAACTACAAAAACAAATTATAATTACTTTAAAAAAACATTATTATTTGCAAACGCACCCTAAACCTTTGTGGGAGGAATAATCTGCAATAAATTAATACTAAAACTAAAATACACTACCCATAATGGTATCACATTTGGGCCTTTTATTGAGAAGCACGTCATATTGAAGTTCGTCAAGTTATTAAGGAGTCTGACCAATCACATGCATGCACTATTCAGTCATATTGAAGTTCGTCAAGTTATTAAGGAGTCTGACCAATCACATGCATGCACTATTCAATGATATAAATTGAATTACTACTACTTCCAAAGGTAATTTTCCAGCTAGAGATGTATAAAAGTATTATTAAATTCCATTAATGTCAAAGCAAAATCCTCCCTCACATATACCTTATCAAACATGACACGAAGTCCTCTTTCTGACTTAATTGGCCAAAAGTACATATAATTTAATTGTTGTAATTAATTAGCAATATTATTGTATAGTATGTATATTAAAAATTAAGATTATAACCCCACTAAATTATTGGTGATTTTGTATCTAAATCACCAAATTATATTTTCTTTCAAAAAATTAGAAAATGGTTCATAAAATTGGCATTAATTACAAATTGATTTTATGCAGAAAAAAATATGCTTCAGTGCAGAAAAAAAATTATATTTCTGTGCAAATATTTTGAACCAATTTATAAATATAGTCATATTTTTGAACCATTTTGCAACTGTTCTTATTTTCTTTTGCATCAATATATACTAACTATCAAATCCTAATGCATATATATACCATTAAACTTAATTTTTGGTCAATTCTTTTCTCGATTTTAACATGTGAGGGACATTTTTTGAAAAAAGTATCAAGTGACAGCAAACAATGCAAGCATGTGGGAGGACACTATGGGGCAGAGACATGTGCTAGATAATGTAGAGAGAAATTGTCAAGTGTTCTTCTATTATAGAGAGTGGAATTCCCTTACAAATGTGTATATTCTCCAGGTGGCATGTATTTAAGCCAATTAGTCTGAGATAGTGACAAGTGTCCTCCACTTGTCACTATTTAACATACTAAACCCATTAACTCTTCTAAAAGACTAATCTGCCCTTCTTGGTTGGTCTCCCTTCTTGGGGGATCGACTAGCTCTTGGGCGAGCAACCTTCAATGGGCAAATGCCATTCTCCTGGACGGATGTGCAATCTGCTAGCCTCCTTGTGGGGTACCAGATGCGCGTCTACTCTTGCCCTCATCTATTGGGTGTGGTTGCTTGCCTCATCGGCATCCACTATGGTGCAGGGCGAGCAACATTTGGTTTGTACTCCCCTTGCTCATTGGTCGAACATACTTTTTCGCGATGTAGGGCGAGCAGGGTGGCAAGCAGCATTAACTTGGCCGTGTAGGCTTGCTGACTTGGTTTACCCTTGTTCACCTCTTTGCCCTACGTGGCAGGCAATGTGGCGAGCAAGGTAGCGAGTAGCTTTAACTTGGTCACGTGGGCTTGCTGGCTTGGTTCACCCTCTCTTGCTCGCCCATTGTTTTACCAAGGTTCAGATTCTCTTTAATCTTCAATTAAGCTTCATTGATTGTTTCTTCATTGTCGGCATGATTCCTTTTATCAACATTCTCCCCCCCAATACATGCTTTGATTTGATTCTTCATATCGAAGGATGCGCTGGATTTGTTGTGTGCGACCGAGGGATGGTATACGAACTTTTCAGGATAAGGGCGAGCAGGTATGCGAGCAACCCTATAGCTCTTGTGCCTTGGTGTGTTTCACTGTGGTGCTCGTCCACAGTAGGCGAGCAACTTTTGTGACTTTTTTGTCTTAATATTTTTGGCTGTGGTGCCCGCCTATTCGATTGTCAGTTGAACTTGGAGCGGTCGAGGATCGTGAAAGGTGGGTGACTAGGTTAATAGACTTTTTAGTAGTATATCAGCAGTCCTCCTATAACGGGTTCCTCGGTTGACCCTTTATTTCTGAATTTAAAGCTGCATGTTCAACTTACTATTATTGAGTCAAATTTCCAACTCCAAAGGGTTCAGGAACAATTAAAGGTAATCAAAAGAAAGCACGGGAATGTCTATTGATCCATCGCCCGTAGGAATATGATAGCTGCAGAGCTGGCGTGCATGCCACCGAGGAGTAGATTATCGGTGATAGTTTGGCGTGGATCAGCTTGTCGTTTGCCGCAGTCCAAGACTCTGTGACGAATTCTAAGGCTCTTTTCACCTCGATGTCAGGGATATTTCCGAAATGGTTTAGAATCTTGGAACAAGCAGCCTGATGGAGGGCATCGCAGTGGTGTAGGTGGTCACCTGGATGATATCTGAAAAGAACAAAGAGAATGATTCCGAGGATTGCACAATACAAAATTAGTAAAAATCTAGAGGAATCGAACATACGTATCCTTTTTATCATAATCCCAGCTGAGATACGTCGTGTCTCGGTGAAATCTGGGATCACGGGGTGATGACATCGGAGGAGGTGAACTACGAGGATCGACAGCCGGCTTATAAGGTCCAGTCTTGCTCTTTTTCTTGGCCTGGCCCGACTCATCCTCGGCATCAGTAGAAGTACCATCGCCTTTCCTCAATCGGCAAGATTGTTTTAGCGGGATCTTGCGAGCCAACTTCTGAAGGGCTGGAGCAGCAGGAGTGACGACAGCAGGTGCCACCGGTGCAGGAGGTCAGGCCCCTTCCTTCTTCCGGAGCACCACCATGGTGGCAGGGGGGTCAAGCTTACGCATATTAGCATCAGATCCAAGATCCATCACTTTAGCGCAAAAAGCTTTGAACTTGGGGGATGGCAACTATAACTCCTTGATTTGAAACATAAAAAAAAATTAACATTATAAAACGGATAAATCGAAACAGTGAAGGTTGAAATAAGATGATCTAAAATCTACCCTCGGGAGGCAGTGATCTAGCATCAAGATGATGCGGACTAGTGATAAGTTGGGCTGCACGTCTATAGTGTTATTTCTTCAAATGCTTCACCGTCTGATCTTTCTCGTTTCAATAAGATGCATTGGTGAGGGCAAAGATGAAAAGCTCTGACAATCCTTTCTGGCCCCACTTCGTAAGTCTTAGACCTGCAAAAGAAAATAAAGTTATATCAATGTACCTCAGAACAAATAACACATGGAGAAAGCTACTTGCGTATCAATTCTCCATATCCCTCCAGAGTCCTGGTTCGATTCCCAATCCCGGAATAAGATGTAGAGGCACGCCAATCCCCACCGATGAAAAAAAACTACTCTTTCTATCGTTTCACTTTATTCGGAATGCTCTATATGATCTTCATCCCTGATCTGGCTTTTACGTAGTAATAGCCATTTCCCTCCTCTTTGCATTCCGAGATCATCATGGAGTAGTGGATCTCGGGGGCCGTCAGCTGATTTGGATATCCTTCTAATCCTAACACTGTCAGATAACTCAACAGATTTCTCCACCCATTCGATGTAATATGTGTAATTGCCAGGTTGGTTTCCATCAAGAATTGACAAACTACTGGATGTAGAGGGAAGGAGAATCCCGCTTCAAGAATGTCCAAGTTGATGGCACTGCAACCGGGTGGGGGCTGATCAGCTTTTTCTCTGTCTCGTGGAACATACATGTGGATGTCAAGATGAATCCTATATTCGTTCCGGATGAGAAGCAAATCTTATTCCATCAAGAGATTGTGATGGCAGGAAACATCATATCTAATATCCAAGTATGGAACCGAAGGGATTCGAGGCCTGATGAATTGATCCCGGTATCGCTCTATATAAGCTGGCAAATCTTCTTCACGAGGCACCACCATTGAGATAGTCTGTTCTAGCAATTGGGCAACAGGTTAATAAAGCTGCACTAAATCCTCCCAAATGTCATCCTGACCAGGGTCGAAACCCTCTCCAAGATCAGAATCAGTGTCGTCCTCAGGAGGAACCCTTGCTCCGGGAACATCAACTATCTGATCACGAATAGTCTGAACTCCCCGAACAGTACTAGTATCTTCAACTTCAGCTTCTGAAGACTCAGAGCTCATCCCAAAAACATCCCGACAAATGGAGTTAATATCAGACTCAGTTTCTTTATCATCGGATTCTTCTTCTTCATCAATAAAGAGAAGTCTCCTTTTGGCTGGTGAAGAGTGAGCATCTCGGCCGCGGCGAGTAGCTTGCTCACGGCGAGCAGCTCGTATATCTCTAGCAAACGGGGCAGGGCAAGCAGCTATTATATTCTGGCGTGAGAGGCGAGCACCTCCTTGACCATCCAGGTGAGCAGCTCGTTGTAATTGGCAGCGATAAGCTCATTGTAATTGGCGGCGAGCAACTCCACAAGAAAGGGAGGGAGCAGCTCCTTGAGGGGTGAGGCAAGCAGCTCGTTGTGGGGATCCGATTGGGCGAGCAGCTCCTTGTGTTGGCCTAGAGTGGCGAGGAGCTCCCTCTCCAGAGCAGCGAGCAGCTCCTTCAGCGTAGAGGTGAGCAGCCCCTTGACCTATATCCGAGGAGCGAACAGTTGCACCAGATTCCAATCCCCTCACCTGCCTTTGCTCACGAACAGTACAATCAAGTTCCTGGGACTCCATGCCGATTATAACACCCCTATTCCATATGATATTCGAGTAATCCCAAATGTCATGGAGGGGAGACTCCACCATCGGCCGCTTTTATGGATTCCACGGTGGCAAATCGCCAGAGGAGGAGGAGATCATCATTTTCCCAGCGAAAAAGCTCAGAAACAATCAGAAAAAACTGACGAGAGTGAAATAAACGGATGGAAATGAGGATTAATCCCAAATATGCTCAAACAAATTTAAAACTAATAATTTCAGACGAAGAGCAAGCCACAGAAGTGGATTTCGAAGATGATGAAGTTTCCCAATCGACGAGGTACAAAAATAAGAAAAAGAAGAGAAAGAGAACCGGAGAACTACCTTCGAAAATAATTTGCACAATGGAAATTCATCAGAAATTTTCTAGAGTTTTCTTGGAGGAATTAAACGAAAGAAAGATAAAATGAATTAACTTCGAGTATTTATAAGGAAGCAACAAGCCCCTATTTGCAATTTCTCAGGGACCTAATTGTAAAGTTTTGAAATCTGAAAAGTGGAGTGCGATTTAAGGTGAAACAGTTCACCTTCCTATGCTGAAATCGCACGGATGAGGCAAACAACTGAGCTGCTTGCCACCTTAGCGGTTCACCGGCTGCTTGCCACCTTAGCGGTTCATCGACCCAGCTGCTCGCCTGTTAAAATTTTTGAAGCAGCTGGTCGCCTATTCAGCTGCTCAGTTTTATATATCAATTTTTCTTTGATATCTTATGCCATTTGGAATACGGGTATTTGAAAGAGCACCTTGGTACCTCTTTTTTCCTATGACCGGTTTATCCATAAGGGTGGTTTACGGCTAGGTTTTAAATGAGGCCAATATGATCTTTCAATATACCCATAACCCAAGTTATCGTAGGTTAAATCAAGCTCAAATTAATTCCTTGCAATGAATAAACTTCATAAAGATTCAAGTAGCTTGATGCTGGTTATTCATTTGATGATTCAAACAAACATCAAGCTAGGAGGCAACTGTTGATGAAATAAGTTGATTCGAATGCTTAAGGAAGTAATTAACAAAATCCCAGCTTACGTGTACCAAAAGAGTTGATCAGATATGAAGAAAATACGAAAATGAAGCAATTATATGATCAAATCAAGAAGATATCATCAAAGAAAAAGACAAACAACATGAAGAATGCATAATAGACGAGCAACACTACAAATTTAAGAGAGGCGAGCAGCTCATTGAGTACGTACAACTAGCTGGTCGCCCAACTAGCTGGTCGCCTCCCATGAGTACGTACAACCAGCTGGTCGCCTCTTATGGTGATTTATAACCAGCTGGTCGCCTCCTAGAATGATTTATAACCAGCTGCTCGCTAGAATCATATTTTTCCTATTTTAGTAAGTTTTTTTCTTGTAATTATCTATTTAGACACGTAAGGGACACATGTAAGCCTCTTGTAACGCGTGGCAAGTGCGTTGCCACCACCTACTTATGTATTTGTCTATAAATAGGCCTAAAATTCAGAATAAATGCAAGTTATTTCGCGGACTTAACGGGACTCTGCTCAAATCTTCCCAGAATTCATACTTCATAATTCCAGTAACATTAATTTAAGACGCTGTTAGTGAAATTAAGCTGAAAAGCCACATGTAAACTTGATTTATGATAATTTCATTAACAAATGTGTGTTACTATTAGAGCAAATGTGTGTTACAATATTAGAAAATATTGTTATTTTGCATATATTCTTTTGTTTTTATAGAATAAATAGTTTTTAACATAATATAAGATAAAAATCATGTGTGTTACCATAAGAAAACATATTGGTTTTTCATAAATATTTATTTATTTATATAGAAATAATTCTTTTTATAAAATAACATATATAAAATAGTAAAAAATTATGTTATTATATGAATCAATATACCTAGATTTAAAGGAATGATGATTAAATTAAAAAATACATATTCATTTTTAGAAAACTTCATTTTCTCTTACAGTAACATGTATTTGCTCATATTGTAACACACATTTGCTCATATTGTAACACAAACTGGGGAGAAAATTTGATTTACTATTAGAGCAAATGTGTATTACAATCTAATGAAATGTTGTTCTTTTTATATATATTCATTTATTTTTTATATTATAATTAATTTTTCATATAATATAAGAGCAAAATGTGTGTTACTATAAGAAAATATATTATTTTCTAATAAATATTTATGGAAAATACTATTTTTTTTATGGTAACACACATTTTTTTGTTAGATTGTATGAAAAAATATTATTTCTATAAAAACAAATGAATATATATAAAGAAAACAACATTCAATCTGATTGTAACACACATTTTGCTTAATAGTAACATGCAGTTGCCCAAATTGTAAATAATTGGGAGTGAAAAAATCTAGAATTATAGTTGCAAAGATTTTGAAAAAAAAAAGACCAAATTCGACTCGACTCGGTTATGGACCGGCGAATTTATAATATGGTAAATTTCACACCATGAAATGTTTCACATGAGTGTGCCTCATATATATATTTATATAGATTTATAAATTTATAATGTATCTGATATATATATAGATTTTTTCAATAACATATATCTATACATATATAATTTGAGGCTATCTTATTTACACAATATTTAAAATATGGATGTGCTAACATTTACATATGTATGTAAGATTTGAATTATAAAATTTTATTATTATATAAGTATGTTAAAATAAAATCAAGAACATATTAAAATATATTATTAAAAAAATCAAGAATATAATATTTTATAATATATAATTTTTTATTATTATATAGGTATGTTAAAAGAAAATCAAGAACATATCAAAAAATATATTATTAAAATAATTAAGAACATAATATTTTAAAAGATTTATTTTGTTACAATTTCTTGAATTTACATATACATGTATTAATGATTTTTATAATATATATATATATATATGTGTGTGTGTATGTGTGTGTTTGTGATTTCTTGAATCTAACATATATGTGTATCAATGATTTACACATGTGTTGGGACAATCTGAGTATTTTGATTAGATCCCAAAACCCCTGATGAATTTGCCTAAGTATAGTGTTCAGGATAAAATAGTTCAGGATAGTTAGGTTAGAGATTCAGTACAGAAGGATCGTGCTGAAGACTGAAGAATATTGGAGTCGACCCAATTTACTGAAGTCTGAAGCGTAAACCATTCTGAAGAAGTCAGTCAGTCTCGCTGAAGATTGTCTGGTCTGAAAGTGAAGATCGAAGCCTGCTGATCCATCCTAAAGCCAATCCTGAAGTACCATTGTCTGATGTTTCTACTGAATACACTAAGCATGTTCAGGACAGAACTCAGTCCGTGAAGAGTAAGTATTACCTATCAGGCTGTGCTGAATGCACATAGGACCTGACTTAGGCCTTGGTTCAGTTTACCTGAATCCTGTAAGTCCGAAGCAAAAAGGTAACACATACTGAGCTGAATGACCTATCAGGCTGTGCTGAATGCACATAGGACCTGACTTAGGCTGTGGTTCAGATTACCTGAATCATGTCAGTCCAAAGCAGAAAGGTTATTTATGCTATGGGACAAGAGACAAAAAGAATGTCAGTAAGACTCCATTAAGGCACACGTTCGTACTGAGTTATTGCAAGAGACTCAGAGCATTGAATGTACGAGGAAGGATAAATGTCTGAAGGTCAACTAGCCGTTATAGCGGAGAGCCAATGATCTTTCGACACATAAGCACGGAGTCTGCGCAGCATTTAATGCGGCATTTAATGCGTCTCAAAAGGTTGCAGGTGATGTGACAACTTGCCAGAATAAGCATGGCGGGTAGGTCGAACAGTATTTCTAGCCTGCAATCTACCTAAAATAGGAAAGATTTGATTTGATCTCCTCCAACGGATCTATTTTAAATCTTGCCTATAAATATGGAGAACCTTGCACCCATTCAAGGTTAACGGGAAATTTCCAAGAGAACTCTCAAGAATCCAAGAACACAAAGCATATCATAAACAACACTCTGCAATTAAATTTCCCTAGTGTTGTAGTAGGATTCACTCTGTATTTGCTTAGATCGATAGCTCTTATATTTAGCACTGATTTGTATTGCTAGAGCTATCTTAGTTGGAAACCAGAATACCAAACCTCTCAAAGTGTGAGATAGGTTGGTTAGAAGGACTGGGACTTGTAAAACGCCCATGGGTCAGTTCCTAAGAGAGGAAGTTGGCTACTCGTGTCCCTTGGCACGTAAAACCCAAGTACCCATCCTCAGGGTTTTGAGGATAGCTTCCTGTTAAATCAGGTCGTGGACGTAGGAGTTGGTTATCTCCGAACCACGTTAAAAAGTCCCCTGTGTGCTGATTTACTGTTTTGTTCAGGATCATAAATGTCATCTTATTAAACTGAACATACTGCATTGGTTTTAACTTCAGGACTGAATCAATCATCCTGAATCTGAATACTGTGCACTCAGCCTTAACCACCAATTTACTAAGCAACTCAGAGAAAGCGTTTTCAGAAACTAAAACGAGTAGAATCTAAGGGCTCACTTTCCGCACGTACTCTGACTCACTGAGATAGTAGTCCAACTGACTCACTTCCGAGCAGTCAGTAGGTTTGTTATCTCTACTGAGCCTCCGAGCACTTTACTCACACTCAGCTTATCTGACTCAGTACTGAACCGTTCTTGCTGCCCCTGCGGACGTTCAGCATACTAAGTACTTCAGTGAATTCTGACTGAGTGCGTTAGAGCATTTTTCTGAATCTTTCAGAAAAATCTGACATCAGTGTATTCCCCCCCCATACACTGATTTAACTCGTTTCGGGACCAACAAGTGGTATCAGAGCAGTGGTTCAAAAGATCACTGACTTTGTTTATCAACAGTTTCTGAGGAGAAACTTTTGGTGGTCTACTGAACTGATCTTGTTTCTGAAAAATTGCATATCATGGCATCAGGTTCTAAACGCCTCGAAGGCAATCTTCCTGAATTCTCTATTCACAACTATGATTATTGTAAATTCAGGGTTCTCGCACATCTCTATTCTATCCATGATCAGATGCCACAGGTGATTGAACATGGTCCAATCAGATTTATGAGAAATCTTCAGACAACTTGGCCTGTTGCTGGCAATGTCCCTGTTCCAGCCGCCGGAGATGAAGAAGTGGAGAGGTCCGCGCTTAATTCTGATCAGATTAAGCAAATAGGACTGGATAATGTTGCCAAGAACATTATACTCCACACCGTTTCTTACGAGAACTCGGTCAGGCTGATGTATCTGAGGACAGCTAAGGAGATCTGGGATACCCTGAGGGAGATGAGCGAAGGTTCTGAAAAGATTAAAGAAAATAAGAGAGATCTCGCTATCAGGAAGTTTGAGGCCTTCAAGATGCTAGAGGGAGAGTCCATCGATCAGATGGAATCTCGGTTCATTAAGATGATGAACGAGCTAGCAACCCTTGGGAAGGAGTTTCCCAAGAGGGAGGTGTCTTCTAAGATCCTGAACTGTCTCCCTGAAAGATGGGACACAGGAGTAATTTTGTTGAAAAACACTCAGGACCTTACAAACATCACTCACTCACACCTATTCTCTGAGTTAAAGGCTCTAGAATTTGACCTCGATAAGAGGAAGAAGATGGGTGTTGTCAGTGAGGAGGTTAGTGAGGAGAAGACATCTGAAAAAGAAAAGAGCGTGGCTCTTAAAGCTACTCCTGAGCCTGAGGCTGGATCTGGCTCCAAGTCTCTAAAAGACATGAACAAAGATGAGCTAGCCTTGGAGTACAGCCTGATGGCACGGCGATTCGAGAAACTGAACTCTCGTTTCGGCAGGTATAAGAAATTTTATACTGACACCCGTGATCGCAGGTACTCCAGCCCCAGGAGATCTAACCCCCGGAGAGAAGAAAGGAGAGGCTCAGATTCCAGGAGGGATCGCAATGAGCTTGAGCGACGCAGAGATGAAAAGAGGAGAGAGGATGAGCCCAGAAGATCCAGCTCCAAACCTGAAAGATCATCAGGGAGCAGGAGGGACTCCTCTGATAAAAGGTACACTGACAAGAAGCTCTCTTCTGATGCAGATCAGTGCTACCATTGCAAAAAGTCCGGACACTATCAGTATGATTGTCCGGAGCTCAGTGCTCGTGAGCGAGAAGATCGGAGAGCTAAAAGAGAGCTCAGGGCTTCAGACCGGAGAGCGTTGCTAGCTGAGGATTCCTCAGATTCAGATGGCCCTGGACGCCGGTCTCCTGAACTCTTTTCAGATGAGGAGTATGATGACCTCTGCCTGATGGCAGATGATGAGGTATGTTCTTCTGCCTCTTCTCCTGATCACGCACCTGAGTTTAGCTCAGATTCAGCAGGAGAACTCGACCTTCAGCTCACCCTAGAGCAATTGATGGTTGACTTCTCAAGGCTGCAGGAGACTCATACTCACACAGTGGATGTGAACGCACAACTGAGTGAGAAGAACGATCGGTTAACTGAGTCTCTCAGAGTAAGAGATACTGAGGAAGCCCTCAGATTAGTACATCTCCAGGAGGAGCTACTTAATGCTAAGAATAAGCATGATGAAGCTCCACTGGAGGTAGAAAGACTGAAGGGTGTCATCAGCTCGCTGATTGAGACTCGTGATACTGATTTGTTCCTTGCTCAGGAACAACTGATAATTGAGCGAACTGCCTTAAGAATGATGCTCGAAACTGAGTGGCAAGCTCGCCTCTGTGCTGAGCAAACCGCTTGGGATCTTGAGCTGATATCAAAAGATAAAGCTCATTCAGAATTAGTGCTTCAATACACCACTGAAATTGAGGCCCTGAAAGAAACCAATGGGCATCTTGAAGTCAAGCTGAAGAAGTTATACACATCTACCCAAGTGGTTGATGAGTTGACAAATTTCTCTCAGCTAACTGATGGTGCTAAAGCTGGGTTAGGCTATAATGCCTCAAAAGACCAAAAGGGCAAGAAAAAGAGAGGTGCTTCAGGAAGCAACTCTCAGAAAAAGTTTGTCCCTGCCCTAACTAATGACAAGAGCTTCAGTGTTGCTCATCAGAACAAAGGCAAAGGGAAGGAGAAAATGCCTGCTGAACCTGTCAGGCAAAGAACTGAGAAACCAAGACAAAAACCTAAGGAAAAGGTCAAAGTTTCTCATTCTGAGTCTAGGAAGACAGACCAAAGGAACTCCAAGGTCCAGCCTAGGAATCCTGAAACTGGGAAGAATTTTGTTCCTAGCACTTCTCAGGCCCAGCCTAGAAATGTTCAGAACAAAAGGAACTCAGGACAAAGGAGACCTCAGGCAAGACCTAGGACTACTGAGGTTCAGACTTCTCAGACAGGGCACAGAGCCCATCAGGAGCGTCCTAATTCTCTAAGAAGAAGGACAAACCAGGTGGCCTCTGAAAGGCAATGGAGACCTGACTCCAGAAACACTCAGACCAGACCTCATGTGCCAAGAGGTCAGGCCAGAGCTGCTCCTTCTCAGAACAGACTTCAGCCCAATGCACCCAGGTCAAGAAGAAACAGGAGGCCCACCCCCAGAAATCAAATTAGGGCTCCTGTTTCTCAGGCTGACACCCATACACCCTCAACTTCCCAGGCACAAAGGAAGAAGAGAACTGTGTATGTTGACATTTCAGGGAAACAGATCTACACTTCTGATGCTGTCAGAATTATCAGACAAATCTGGATCCCGAAGGGTATGGCTGACTCTGTAGGACCCAATACGAGATGGGTACCTGAGGCCTGATTCTTTTCAGGTCACTGCGGGCTACAAGAAGAAGAAGGAGGATCTGATGGACTGGTACTTGGACTCAGGATGTTCCAGGCACATGACCGGATTTCGTGATCTCCTTCAGGATTATGTAGCTCAAGAAGGCCCGCAGGTAACCTTTGGTGATAACTCTAAGGGTTTCACCAGAGGATTCGGAACCCTTGTTATTAACTCTGTCCACGTTATGAATATATCATATGTTGAAGGACTGAGACATAACTTGCTCTCGGTTAGTCAGTTTTGTGACCGAGGATATAGTGTAGAATTTACATCTAACATGTGTCTCGTAAAGGACAAATCTACACTGCAGGTTCTGATTACAGGAGTCAGGAGGGGCAATGTATATTTTGCTGACTTCAAGAGCAGCCCTCCTGAAACCTGTCTGGTCGCTAAGAGCTCCTCTGAGCTCAGTTGGCTTTGGCATAAACGTCTGAGTCACTTAAACTTCAAGATTATTAACAAAATCTCTAGACTTTCTCTTGTAGATGGTCTGCCAAATGAAGTTTTTAGCAAAGACCACGTGTGCGGAGCGTGTCAGGAAGGCAAGCAAACCAAAGCCTCATTTAAGGTGAAGGAAGCCTTCTCTACTGACAAAGTGCTTCAGCTCCTGCACATGGATCTCTTTGGTCCAGTAACTCCTGTCAGCATAAATGGTAGGAAATATACCCTTGTTGTTGTTGATGACTATTCCAGGTACACTTGGGTTATTTTCTTGCTGAACAAAAAGGAGACACATGTCAAGCTTCCTGAGTTACTCAAGCAATTGAGTACTGAACAGGGTCAGAGCATTGTCAGGATTCGATCAGATCGAGGAACCGAATTTGTAAACTCTATTATAACTGACTATTGTACTAACGATGGTATAGCTCATGAGACTTCTGCAGCTAGGACCCCTCAGCAGAATGGGGTAGCTGAAAGAAGGAATCGTACCCTGAAGGAAGCTGCCAGGACCATGTTGGCTGAATCAGGACTGCCCAAGAAGTACTGGGCTGAAGCAATCAACACTGCTTGCTACACTCAGAACCGATCTATGCTGAACAAACAACATGCTCAGACACCCTATGAGACTTGGAACAAGAGGAAACCTCGCATCTCTTATTTCCATATTTTTGGGTGTAAGTGTTTCATCCTGAACAATGGAAAAGACCAGCTGAAAGCCTTTGATAGCAAATCTGATGAGGGAGTTTTCTTAGGATACTCCTCAGTCAGTAAAGCTTTCAGGGTGTATAACTGTCGGACCCTTTGTGTGGAGGAAACACCTCATGTTGTGTTTGATGAGACTGCATCAGTGCATAGGAAACAGGTTCCAAGTCCTGATACTGAGGGAATTAGCAAAAGGGTAACAAGGCTGAGTCTGAAGAATCCTGAATTCAAGATCAAACTTGTCAGTGCTCCCAAGGGATGGGATGATGATGATGAAGATCAGGATGGACTTCAGGCTAACCCTCAGCAAGCCCCTGC
>JAPKLY010000740.1:113124-161813 GCA_026898435.1 Prunella vulgaris | reverse complement strand
ATCCTCATGTTTTCCAAAACTCCATGTTATGATAAATTTAGAGATTTTGTGTGTGATTATCAATTTGATTAATGATTTAGTGATTCTTTTTACATGTATTGATATTGGGATCCTAATAGTATCACTCTTTTGTGAGGATGGTATTAGTAACTACTCAGATTTATTATTATAAAACTCATTTTTAAGGGAATGATAAATAAGAAGCACATATTTGTTCTTATAAAAACTCATTTTTTCTTAAAGTAACACATATTTGCCCATGCAGTAACACAAGTTGGGGATCGAATTTGTGTTACAATTATTAGAGCAAATGTGTGTTACTATCATATAAAATGTTATTCATTTTACATATATTTATTTATTTTTATATAATATAAAGATTAGATCAAATGTGTTACAATTAGAGCAATGTGTGTTACTATCATAAAAAATGTTATTCATTTTACATATATTCATTTATTTTTATAGAATAAATATTTTTATATAATATAAAGATTAAATGTGTATTAGTATAATAAAAAATATTAGTTTATCATAAATATATTATTTATTTTTGTAGAAATAATTATTTTTTTACATATAATAAGATATACTCCCTCCGTCCCATAGGTGTTTTCACCTTTGGGATGACACAATTTTTAAGAAAAGTAGAGTGTTGTGTAAAATTATATTATTAAAATAATGAGATTAGTTGGATTGTGAGGATAAAACTAAAGTAATAGTTTCCTTTTAAAGGGTGTGTAAACAATTGTGGGACGGACGGAAAAGGAAAGTGTGAAAACAATTATGGGACGGAGGGAGTATAAAATAATAAAAAGTGTATTAGTACATAATTCAATATACCTAGATTTTAAGGGGATGATGAATAAATAAGAAACACATATTTATTCTTCTAAAACCTCATTTTTCTTAAAGTAACACACATTTGCCCATGTAGTAACACAAAATTGTGAACAAATTTGTGTTACAATGAGAGTAAATATGTGTTACTGTAAAATTGAATATGTGTTACTATATATATTTACAAATATTTATTTGTCCTTAGAAAAATATATTGTACTTATATAACATATATAAGGTATTAAAAGATGTATTACTATATTAACAACATAACTCAATAAAAAGAATAGAAAAAATTAACACATATTTTATTTTGCAAAACTATATATTCTCTTTATAGTTACTTTGAGGGTGTGTTTTGTTTGAGGAACAAAATAATCAATCCTGCTAAAATATGATTATGCCTGCTAAAACATGCATGTTTTAGCAGAATTGATTATTTTGCCCCTCAAACAAAACACACCCTAAAAGTACAAAAAATTAATTTTTTAAGGATTAGTAACACAAATTTTGCTTTTTAGTAACACACTTTTGTCTATATAGTAACATAGTTTGAGAGCGAATTTTTAAATTCGTAACATAATTTTACTTGAAATTTATTAAATTAATACACCAATTTTAAATAAATAAAAAATAAAATAAACTAAAAAAAAGAATTGAAATATTATCATGAGTCATGACTAGCAAAAATGTTATTAACATTTACCCATAGAACTGTAAGTATATGCAGACATAAATCAATGTTAATCTATCGTAAATAATGTTAACAATTCATTTGGCTATTGTTGAAAATGGATGGTCACCAATTTATAAGGGCAGCAACGTTTTTTTAATTTTTTTAAATAAAATTTCTACAATAGAAATTTTTATATAAGTATTACTCTTAATTTTAATATTTAAGATCACTTAAATAAATTATTATCAAAATTTAATTAGGCGATGAAATTAAAAAATTCCCAATTTTTATTTGGGGCTTCCCGCCTGAAGAGAAACTAGGTCACATAGGAGTATTTCGAATTCCTCACTTCATCTTCTACCCAGCCCTTTTCATTTTTCTACCCAGCCCCACGTTTTTGCCCTAATCTTGAGCGCGCCTCAAACGCCGACTTCGTCCCGCCTGACCGCCTCTCACGCAGACGCCTGACCGCCTTCCACACCGGCGCCGCCCGCACATTGCTATCGATATTGCTCTGTGCCGCTGCGCCACCTACGCATCAGTCACAAGCTCACAGCAGGACACAGTCGCATACGAGTCACGATGTGACGCACGTCACTCTCACGCACGGCGCACCCCTAACCCCACCAATGTCCTCTGCGCTGCCGTCCAGGACTCCAGGTCATCAACTGAAGAAGGTATAACTAATCTGATTATTGCTATTTCTTAATCTGAATCTGATTAATTCTACTTCTTAATTAATATCATGAATTAGTTGATGAATTTGATTTGATCATAGCTTTCGACGTAGTCATTTGTATTGCCACTTATCCGGCACAATTTTTTCCCTTGGTTGTAATCATAATATGATCCGTGTATATATATTCATAGGACTTAAAATTTGTTCATAACCAATATATAGCTGAACGGTGCTTTGTGGTGAATTAATAGATTTTTATGACAATATTGTTATAATAAAATGTACAGGACAAATTCTAGGAGTATATACTGTAGTCTAACAAGCATTTCCTATTTTCTTGATATTGTTGAATGTTTTTGTGCTTCTTTCTGTATATGGGGAGGGGTAAAAGACTTTTTGGAATGCTGCTGCTCTTTATGTATATCAATGTATACAGAAGCTTATTTTCTTCCTTTTGAAACTTTCATTATCTTAATAACTGGTGTTATTTGCAGAATTATGCATGGATAAAAGCTGGAATGATTTTTCCATTTAATGAGTACAGGGACAGGTGAATATGATGTTGGTTTTTGTGTTAAATTAATGGTTTTTGAAGCCCTGAATTTTTTTTACCGAAATAAATATAAGAAAATGAAAAGGATAAAAAGGAGATCCACATGGAAATGGTCCATGAGAGTGTGTGTGTGTGTGCGTGTGTTTGTTTGGGTAGAAAAAAAAGGAAGACAGCGAGAAAGATGGAGGGAGCAGAGAGTATATATGTCTGTATGCATGAAGTTGTATTGAAGTTTGTAATGTAAATGAAAGAGAAACCTGAGGCAATAGAAGAAGAGTAGAAGAAGAATAAGATAAGTATATAAAAATTATACAATAATTAATAATTTTGTGTATACATATAAGTCCAACATGCTTTAAATCCCATCACATAATCTGATGTGTGGCTTTTTCTTATATATAAATCTGAAGCAGAAGCAGTAGGAGTAGAAAATGATGTGGATTCAGGGACACACTAAGTTACATGGTAGTAAGCTAAGTGATTTCCGTTTGGCAGTAAAAGAGGCAATTTTAGCAGAAAATGGGTATGCAAATTCAGCAGTGGAGGATGGGCAGGAAACATCACCTGCAACAAATTATGGTGAGGTTGAAGAGGGAACTGGATCAAATTAGGAGGCAGAGTGTAATATTCATCAGGCAAGTTTTCACAGACTTAACTAGTTTACTATCTAGGAAAGGAATATGTCAGAAGCTTTCCAGATGGTGGGTTGTATCTTTAAGTTCTTTCACTTACAGAGATTACAGTTACAGGAAAGTGTCCCCTCAGAGTTGCTTGTTGCAAATTTTCTTTAGGCATTTCTTTTTCAATTTATCATTGGGATTTACAGGTTTGAATTCATTGATTGTTGAAAACAGTTAGAAGCACACAAGGTGGAGTAAACTGTTCTGAGTCATTCTATTTACCTTTGAAATCCCTTGTTTCATGGCAATACAAAGATGTAATCTCACTATTGAAATTTTCAAGTGGTATGAAATAATTTTTATTTTTTGTTGCAGGATATATTGTATAATAGGAGAGACACCCGAGCCTGTGGCAGTTGTGGATTGATATTTCCTTGCAGAATGGTGAAGAAAGTAAAGGACACAACAGCCAAAGCTCATTACTTGTGCAAACACTGTACTAAGGTTAATTAATGGCCATCCACCTAGTTATAAACTTAAGCAGTTATTTTTTTGGATACATTTCTAACTTGAAAAGTGGTATTGTTTTAGTTAAGAAAATCAAAACAATACTGCTGTGTTTTCTAGCAAATTTGGCATCATTTTGATGGTGGAAGCTGGGTAAAATAATATGAATTATTCTTTTTCAGTTTTCTTGTGTGCTAATTATTATTGACTTCTTCCCATTGTTTGTGTTGCAAAATCTTAGTTATGTTGCGACAATTGTGATGTTTGGGCCCATGCTGAATGTGCAAGCATCTTCACTGAGCTTTTAAAGGTTCGTTTATACATGTAATATTTTAAGATTGCTTCAGTGTTTCTATTCTATTGTTAGGTTGCAACAAAGGAAGGATGTGCAACACTTAATGAATACTATGATTTGTAGGATCAGAAAAATATGGGATACGTCTGTCATGACTGCAAAGCAAAGCCAGAATCGGAAGTGTTGTTTTAAAAATATCTCATTTTTCCTTCTGATTTGCTGGAAAAACACATCTTAGCCCTGTACTACAATTTAGATCAGAGAATAAATCTACTACAATTTTTTATTTTATTGAAGCTTTTTTTTTATCCATTAGTATGGTGAAAAAAATACTAGCTAATATTTTTAAGTTTTTATTTGCTGTCTGAGCATGAGTTAGTTAGAGCATCATGTGATCGAATTGATTTGTATGAGCGTACACACTCTTCAGTAAAAGATGGATGGAAATCCAACGATGCCAAGGAAAATTGGGTATGTTTTATATACATATTTATTATATTTAATTAAGTTACTAAAATTGATGTTAATTTGTTTTTTTTTTTATAAATTTATCAGGAGATGATGATAAATAAGCGAGAAGAATACGTTGAGCTCGGAATTATAAAAACTCCAGAGGATGTATTGTTTGAAGTTTTGGGCCATGGAACAAGATATGTAAAAGGTCTTGGTTAACGAATCTTCTAATCAGTTAAAGGATGAATTAAAGATGGAAAAGAAAAGTTACAAGAACCTGAAGCTTGGCTGCAAGAACTCAACACTCAAATAACTTTTTTAAAAGATGAATTGTCTTCTCAAGGTGCAGATCTTTCTGCACATGGTGCAACATTAGCCAAACTTAAGGCGTATCTAAGAGAAAAAAGATTGGAATTATAAAAGACATTAAGATTTTGTTTAGTTTGTTTCGTGTTATGATAAAAAATATTGTTTGTTGCTTTCTAATGACTTCAGTGAGTATTTTGTTTAATGTAAAATAATTTTTATCTTTAATTTAGTTTATTTATATTAATTTTTTCTTCCTATTTTTAGTTATCTAAATTATTTTATCATGTCGATTTTTATGATTTCTTTAAATAAAATTTAACGTTATTTTTAATTTAATATATGAATATTCAAATAATAGTCAATAAAAGTAATTTATCGTCCTTTTATCTAAATATAAAATAACAATATGATTTGTTACAATTTCACATCTTTATTGTGACATTATATTTTGTCACAATTTCATATCTTTTAACGATGTTAATCAATTTATCATTAAATTCTAACATTTGGTGATGAAATAAATTGTCGTTATATCTATATGTATAATGACGATTCAATTTTAGTTATCTTAGGGTATTTTTTTCTCGACGAAAAAATTTAGAATATGACGAAAGAAAATTGTCACTGTGTTTAAAACTTTAGCGATGCTTATCATTTTGTCGCTAAATAGTATATTATGCTGACAAAAATAATTTATCATAATTTATATATCATTTAGGGACGAAAAATATTTTATCACTATACTGCATCCATTGATGACAAATTTTATCGTCATTATATATGTACATATATAACCACAATAAAAAAATTTGTCACTAAATTACAGTCATTGATGACAAACTTTTATGTCATTATATATGTATACATATAATAACAATTACTATTTTGTCACAATAAATACTATTTCGTGACGAATTATATAAAATATGACAAAATAATTTATCTATTTATGACAAAAATAATGTCACTAATATTTGGTAAGTAGTGCAATACATTGATAATCGTCACAAAAAAACAAATTTTTAGTGACAACTATTCAGATCGTCGTGTCAAATTGAACTTTTAGTGACGAAACACCATATTAACGACAAAAATTTGATGCCAAAATTGATGATTTATTTGTCACTATAGAGGAAATGATATAGTAACAATGTCTTTTATTGTCACCAAATGTGAATTTTTTTATGACGAATCAAAAAACGTCACATTTACCAAATACCACGCACTTTCAACGACGTTCTTTGCAACAAAAAATTTTGTCACCAAATATTAATTGTGACGAAAAATAAATATTTTATGATGAATTTTTTCGTTGTAATTTCTCAAATTTCTTGTAGTGACTCCTTGAGCTAGCAACCTTCATTGGGGTAGATGCCCTTCACCAGGGCGGGGTTGTGACTTGCCCGCCTCCTTGTGGGGCATTAGATGTGCCTTCCCTCTTGCACCCATTGATCGGGTTTGGCTGGTGGCCCCATCATCTTTCGTTGTGGTGTACGACGAGCTACTTGGGGGAGCAGCTAGGACGAGCAGCTAGGGCGAGCAGTGAGCAACATTTGGCCTACACCCCCTCATCTTACCCAGCAGGGTGGCGGGCATAGTGGCAGAGCATGGTGGGCGAGCGCCCAGCAAGGTGGCCAACATGGTGGTGAGCAAGTGGGCGAGTATGGTAGGCGAGTGCCCAACAAGATGGCCGGCATGGTGGCGAACAGGTGGGCGAGTGCCCAGCAAGGCAGCCAGCATGGTGGCGAGCTAGTGGGCGAGCAGCTTCCACTTGGTCTTGTAGGCTTGTTGGCCTGGCCCACCCTGACTCACCCCGTGGTTCTTTGTGCCCAGCTAGGTGGCGAGCAGCTTTAACTTGGCCACGTGGGCTTGCAGACTCAACATTCTTTTGCTCACCCATGATCTCATCATGGTAGAAATTCTCTTAGTCCTTCAAGCGAGTGTTAATAATTATTCCTTAATTGTCGATGTGATTCCTTTTATCAACATTTGCCCCCCAGCCATTCTTCAATTTGATTCTTTATATTGAAGAATGTGTTGGAGTTTTGGTATGTATCCAAGGGACATTGTATGGACCGTTGAGGATAAGGGGGAGCAACTTTATAACTTCTCGTGACTTGGTGTGTGATTAGGGTCATAATTGCATGTTTTTGCATCCATTTCTGCATGGTTTTAATGTGCTTATGTTCATATTTGACCCTAAAATGCTATACTTTGTGCATTTAACCCTTTTTGGCTAGAAAGTTGTGTTTCGTAGTGAAAACAAGCAAAATCGCCAAGAGACGAGCAAGTTCATAAAAGTCCAGAAATTGTGAGTTGATCCAATGGAGGCAAATTATATACCATGTCGAAGGGTTCGAAGAGAGGGTCACAACGGAAAAATAATCGAGTCAATCGGAGCTCTAGAACTCAAGATATAAAGAAAATAAGGAAGTCGAGGATAGATCGGACGAGTCGAAGCCGGGCTCGTGCGCAACCAAGCCTGGGCTCGTGCGACCACAAGCCTAGATTCATGCGACGGATCTCTGGTTCGGGCAGTGGAGGACCGAACGAATGCCCACATGAACCAGACTCGTTCGGCCACTATGGAGCATTCGTGCGATGGCTCGGACATCCCCTATTTCGAGGGTCGTTTCGTCTTTTCGTGCGTTTAATGAAGGGTATTTTGGACTAAACATTGTGGGCACTATAAATACTCCAAGGATCAGATTCTCAAGGCAATCTAGTTTAGTTTCAAGTCATAATTCAAGTTCTTATATTAGATTAGAGAGAGAGAGGTAGTTACTAGTTGGGTTCTTAAGATTTCTTCCTACGATTTCGTCAAGAACTTTTGATCTACAGCTTTGATTGTTGATCCATTTATTCCTACATTCTCGTCTTAGCTAGAGCTACGTTTCTACCGATTGAATTTCAATTTTCATTGCCAGATCATTTTCTAGCATTTTAGAGGTAACTTGTATCTTTTCATTTCTCATTGTAATAGGTAATCTCTTTACATTTCTTGAATGATGATGATTGTTACTAGCTTAATTGTTCTTTTGTTTACCAAATTAGCCATGGGCTAATTCTTTCATGTGTTGGTGTATGACTCATATGGAGTAATGTGGTAATCATGTTGATCTTTTGAATGCTATGAGTTGTTGTATGATCAATTCTCTACAGTGATGGATTGTATGAATGCTTTGCATGTGTAGTTTATCATAAGGGCCATTAGGGAGTTAGTCTCATACGAGAGTAGAGCTATTTTCCTAAATCTTCTTGTATTAAGGCCAATGCATGCCAAGTGTTTGATTAAATTCCTAAGATAGTGAGAACTATTATTAGTGAATTGGAAGAACAATTAGAGGCATTGATGTGTATCTAGGGAGACCTTTTTGCATGTTAGAGTGGCTAGCCGATTGATTGTACAATACCTCATTGCATGATTAAGGGATACTTCACCATGTGAAATATAGGATAGTACACTAGCACATATCTCTCACATTTGCTCACTTTTCAACCCAAGGTGATAGGTAGTTTACTCTTTTGACGCATTAGTAGACAATAGATACCTTTCCCCATTAATACTTTGTTTGCTTTTCGAATTGAAACAACAAATTTCCCTTACAATTCCCCATCTCCCTAGGGTTCGATAAATATTAAACTTGGTCAAACTTGCCACGACAATAGCGAATACGTACACTTGCGTGAGGACACATTTCCATTAAACAAGTTTTTGGTACCGTTGCTGGGGAGATGGCTATTTTGTTTGGTTCTTTGTTGTTTCTTTCTTTTCGAATTCTTGATACTATATTGTGTGAGTTTTGCTACTTGATTCTTTGTAGGTATATGCACACAAGGAGTCAAGGGGGAGATCTATTACCCTTTGATTTAGACCTTGAAACGAGCCTATGAAGAAGAAGGAGAGAAGCTAGATTGAATCAAGAGAACATGGAGAATAACATGAATGAAGGTCGAGATGAGATTAGAGAAGAAGAACCATTGAGAGGACAAGTGCATCAAGGTGAAGAGCACTTGGCTCAAAGTGAGGTTCCACAACCACAACCTATACCACATCAATACCAACCTTATCCACCACCAAATCAACCTTATTATCCACCTCAATATCCCAACTACCAAAATTACCCAATAAACCAACCATACTATCCACCACCACCACATAACTATCCTTACTATCCATATCCACCACCACCTCAACACCAAAGACCACAAATCATAAACCCACTTAAAAACCATGAACCATTATTGCGAGACTACTTTGAGCAGAGGGTTAATGAACAATATGATGGAATCGAAAGACCACCAGTAGATGCTGAGAAGTTTGAGCTCAATACAAATCTCTTGAAGTTGTTAAAGGAATCTCCTTTTGAAGGATCAAGTGATCGAGAAGATCCCAATGCTCATTTGAATAACTTCATGGAGCTATGTAACACGATCAAGTATACGGGGATGTCTGATAATGAGAAGAAGCTTCGTTTCTTCAATTTTACCTTGACTGGGAGAGCTAAGACATGGATTCGATCTATGAATCCGAAAGCAGCTACATGGGAGGAGTTAAGTTCACAATTTCTCAAGAAATTTTATCCTCCATCAAAGATGTTAAAGGCTAGAGAAGAGATAAAGAATTTCTGACAAAAGGCGAGAGAAAACATATCAAGTGCTTGGGAGAGGTACCAAACCTTGTTGTTGGCTTGCCCTCAACATGGTTTGAGGGATGAAGACATTCTTTTGACATTTACCATAGGATTGCATGAAGGAGACAAGAATTACTTGAAATCTTGTGCCGGAGCCTCGGTTTGGACAAAGGTCGTTCGACAAGTGAACAAGATCATCGAGAACATAGCTGCAAATGATGCTTTCCAAATGGAAGCTAATAGTGGAATGGGTGATCGAGTTGCACTTCTTGAGGAAAACGTGAAAAATGTGTTGAACTTATTCCATGGAGGCCAAAACCAAAACCAAGCCCCAACTCCTATGCAAGTAAGTGTTGTCGAAAGTCTTCCTCCTCCTAATACCTCTACTCAAGAAGAAGTGAATTACATGGGTCGTCCTCAATACAACAATTCTTTTCAAAGTAATCAAAGGTCGTATGTTGCTCCACCTTTTAAACAACAAGGGAGTTCGTATCAAAATTAAAGCAACCCTCCATACAATCCGAATAGGAGGCATGAGAACTTTTCATATTCCAATCCTAAGGGGGCAATTCAATTGCCACCCGGGATTGATCCGGAGTCTAAGCCGCCTAATAATGAGGGTAAGGGGAGCATTGAAGACACCTTGACATTGATCTTGAAGAAGATGGACAATTTTGAAGTGGAATTTAGAAAGATGAATAGTGATATGAACAAAAGGGTTGATAACTTGTACATTTCACAAGGAAACCAAATTAAGAGTTTGGAATATCAACTTGGGCAAATTGCTTCATCCTTGAGTCCACAAGTTAACAAAGGTAAATTTCCTTCTACAACTGAAATTAATCCTTGATGAGAGGCTCAAGAAATTTCTTAATTTGTTTACAAAGTTGTATGCTAATATGCCTTTCAAAGAGGCTATTGAGCAAATGCCTACTTATACAAGGTTTTTGAAAGACCTCATGTCGAAGAAGAAGAAAAAGGAGCATGAAATTGTCAAACTCACTCAAGAGAGTAGCAAGCTTATCATGAAGCATCTTGCGAAAAAACTCAAGGATCCATGTTGTTTTGCTTTGGATTGCCAAATTGAAGGAAGCAAGGTTATTAAGGCTTTATGCGATCTTGGGGCTAGTGTGAATGTGATGCCTTTATCCATAGCTCAAAGGCTTGGATTAAAGGGCATGAGGCCCATGTCGAGTAATCTTCTTATGGTGGATAATTTGAAGGTGCAACCGAGAGGAATAGTGGAAGATGTTGTTGTTCAAATTGGCAAGTTCTTATATCCGGTCGATTTTGTGATTCTAAATGTAGAGGAGGACAAGCATACTCCTCTAATTCTTGGGAGACCTTTCCTTGCGACTTCGGGTGCATTGATCAATATTCAAAAAGGAGAGGTTACTTTGAGGATGAATGATGAGATAAATACGTTCTCTATATATGATTCTTCAATGAGTTCCCCAAGAGTTGAGGGTGAAAATGCAAGTAAGGTGATGAGAACTCGTAATTTTGAGAATGAAGTGAGTGAAGAGATTCTCTTTGAAAAGAAGAAAAAAGTGAATGAAGACAAGGGGGTCAAACAAGTGGTGAAGAAGGGATGTTTTTGGAGAAGAAAATTGAGTGATGTAAGTCACTCAACCCTCATTGATTTTGATGTTACTTGAGCTTTATAGCGTCCGGCTAGGGGACGTTAAATCCAAGCGCTAGGTGGGAGGCAACCCACCCTTATATCCTTTTTTGTATCCTTGATTCTATTTTGTTTGTTGTGTTAGTGTTGCTTTTTTATTTTAGGGATACAAGCATGAATGCCATTTTAGCCTATATGATTTTGTGAAATGATTGCTCTTTGTGGATTTTGTGCTATTTTGTGCAAGAATAGATTTGATGAGCATATTTTGTTTAACGATTGAGAAGTTCTTGGTTTAAGAGTTGATATGTTGTGTGAATGGTTTATTGAGCTTGAAATTCTTAATTAATCACTCTTTTCAAACTTTATTAGGATTCTTGATCCGAAAAAGTTTGGGGGGTGTGATTGGTGATTAATTTTTTGATTAATTTGAAGATGTTCAATGACCATTTATATTTTAAGAGGAGTTTTAAGTTGTGTTGTGTAGGAAAATGGAAGAAAATTGCTTGAAAAAAGGTGTAGAAGGAGGAAAATTCGAAGTGGTGCAAAGAGGCTAGGATTCGAGCACCCGCAGGCCAAGATTCGTGCACCCATAGCTCCAGTTCGTGCGGCGGCTCACTTGTTCGTGTGACGAAAGACCGAACGAATGCAAGGGGGAGCTTGTATGAGTCTGGTTCGTTCGGCTATAGGCATGGATTCATGCGAAGCTTTGAAAATTTTGGATTTTGACCACTTTTGGTCAAGCTTTGACCACACTTCCCTAGGTTTTTCCACTCACTCTCTACACTTATTTCCCACTTATTCCACACACAAACACACACTTCTCACTTCACTCTTGCACTCATTTCTCTCTCAAAACCAAGAAGAAGAAGGTAGAGGAAAATTTTTCATCTCTCAAACTATTCAATTTGTTTCATCAATTCCTTCCAAAGGTATGTTCTACTAACTCTCATCTTTCTATTTCTTGCAATATTATTTAAATTCCATAGTGGCATTGTCTAGAATTAGAGATTCCAATTTTAGGGTTCTTTAGCATAAATTGGGGATTTTTTATTCTAGCTTGTTTTTTAGCAATTGACGATGGAATAATGCTTTATTGTTGATGGGTAATCCATTGGGAGACCAATTATATGACAATTTTGTGAATTTTGGGTTTAATTGAGGATTGAAATTTTTGGGGTAGGCATAGTGACGAATTTTGGGAAATTTCATGCTAAATTTTGATTGTCATGATATTGTTGTGCTAATTGTTAATGGGTATGAATATATTGATGCTAGGTTGAGTTAATGATGCTGATTCACCAATGTTTTTTGCTTACTTGAAGTTTTATTGATAAATGACATTGGCATGACTATGAGTTGCATGATTTCCTTTTATTCTAGATTAAGACCCTTTATGTTCAATCTATTCTACTTAATGAATGATGTTAATAATGACTTGAGTATATTGTTCTTCTCTTGCTCATGCTTAATACTCTTCTAGGAATGTTAATGATAGATGAACTCCTTCTATATACCTTGCTCATGCCGAATATTTTTGTAGGCCATGTCTAAAAGAAGTAAAGGTAAGAGCAAAGCTTCGAGCTCAAGACCTAAGAAAGGTTGGAATGATCCAACATGGGAGGAAAAGTGTTTGAAGGAGTGTGGAGACACGCCTTCCAACTATGGGTTGTTCTTCGAGGAAAAGAGGAGTTTCTTCAGAAAATTCGCCCAAGTTTGCGTTATGGATTTCCAATCGGGAAGATATTATGATAAGAATTCCTTCGAAGGGTGTAACTTTGGGAATGACATCGAAGATTTGTTCGCTAACATTGGATGGAGCGGCTTGCTTGATCTTCAACACTTCGACTCATTCAAGGAATTGAACATTGAATTCTTAAGCACACTTGAAGTTAGAGAAGTGGATGGAGTGCCTATTAGAGCAAAATTTTTGATAAAGAATGAGAACTATGCATTGACAACAAATCAAATCAATGAGATTTTTGGGTTTGAAGAAAATGTTGATAAGGGAAATTTCTATGCATGGGAAAAGTTTACTCGATCTCAAGAAATATGGAGAAGGATTAGTGATGATGAGACCTACAACCCTCAAGTTTCTAAGTCCTTTAGCCTTGTTAATCCTATATTGTTCTGTGCCCACAAGATCATAGCAAACACTGTCTTTGCTAGAGTTGAGACTAATAGGATGAGAAGTGATGATCTATATATCTTGCATTCGATGCTCACTTCTAAAAAGGCGGACTTTGGGGCTTATCTTCTAAAGAATCTCAGTCAACAAGCTGTATGGACTAATTGTGCTTATGGATGAATAATTGCACTAATTGCTCAAAGGGTTAGTCCTTTACCCGTAAGGGAAGGTGCAATAGGTGCATTGATTGATGTGGCACATTTGATAAGGACTAAGAAGCTGGAGAAGAAGTTGAAGGTTATTTGTGTTGTAAGGCAAAATATTAAAGACATTTTCCCTTTACTTGAGTATGAGCTACTTACCATAAAGAAGAGTGAGAACGTGACACTTGATTCACCCGAACACATTCAATTGAAGGAACAATTTCACCAAAGGATGAACAAAAGAGCGAGGGGTGCATCAAGTTCTCTAGCACAAGAAGCAGAGCAAGAGCCTATGCAAGAGGATAACTATTTTGAGCAAGAAGGAAACCGTGTGTTTGAGGGGTTGACGTTCAATGAATGGGAACATGAGGTTCAATCGTTGAGGATCGATGTGAATGACCTCAAGAACGAGTACTCTTATCTTCGTTCCGATGTGACAAGGCTTGCCGATAATTATTGTTCCCTCAATACTACTGTGGATTCCATAAATAGGAACTTCAACAACATGAGCATTAATATGGATGAACTCCTCAAGGCTCAGAGGGCTATGATGCAGTGGCACATCGGAGAGGGGCACTTCACTCATCCTCGTTATCCACCTTCGTGTAGTGATTATTTCGATCTAACTTCATAAGGATGGGTAACACTCTCTTATCCCTAACTTACTTCTATCCCGAATTCTTAGTTTAATTTGTTTTGTAATGATATTGTTATTGATGGTTGGTACTTTGTGATAGCTTTATTTTTTTATTTGCTTTGTGATGGATTATATTTGACTTTGATCTTATTGCTTATGATGCTTATGAGTTTGAGCTTTATGTGCATTGCTTGATCTTGTCTCCACTTCTTTGCCAAACTTTTTAGACCCTTGGTCCAAAAAAGTTTGGGGGGGTGTGATCGTTTTGCCATTCTCTTCGCAATGCTATTCTCATGATGATTTTTAGTGCTTCTATGATGTTTTGGACCATATGCTTTTGTGAGGCCCTGTTTTGCTTATTATTTTTGGTCATATTGTTACTTGCTTTGAGCAGTGAATGCATGAGATGTGCTTATTGTTGTGTAGATGAGTTGAAAGTCTTGATTAGTGTAGTGGATTTATTGCTTGATTCTTGTTTTATCTTTGATATTTTTGATTTCATGATTCTTGAGATTTCATTGATATGAGCATATTGATATGATTTGAGTCTTGATCACCCATTACCCGTGAGATTTGAGCCATTTATGCCCGTTTCAATCTTGAACGGATGATATTTCTTCGATGAGAGTTCCACACAAGTGCATTATACTCTAGAACTTGGCTTTTGTCTTATTTGAGGCTACATTAGATAATGATTTCACATGAGATGATATGGGGCATTTTTTTTGATCTATATTGAGCAATGTTGGACAATCTGAGTGTTTTGATTAGATCCCAAAACCCCTGATGAATTTGCCTAAGTATAGCTGTTCAGGATAAAATAATTCAGGATAGTTAGGTTAGAGATTCAGTACAGGAGGACCATGCTGAAGACTGAAGAATATTGGAGTCGACCCAATTTACTGAAGTCTGAAGTGTAAACCATCCTGAAAGTGTCAGTCAGTCTTGCTGAAGATTGTCTGTTCTGAAGCTGAAGATCGAAGCCTGTTGATTCATCCTGAAGTCAATCCTGAAGTACCATTGGCTGATGTTTCTACTGAGTACACTAAGCATACTCAGGACAGAAGTTAGTCAGTGAAGAGTAAGTGTCACCTATCAGGCTGTGCTGAATGCACTTAAGACCTGACTTAGGCCTTGGTTCAGTTCACCTGAATCCTGTAAGTCCGAAGCAAAAAGGTTACACATACTGGGCTGAATAACCCATCAGGCTGTGCTGAATGCACATAGGACCTGACTCAGGCCGTGGTTCAGATCACCTGAATCATGTAAGTCCAAAGCAAAAGGTTATTTATGCTATGGGACAAGAGACAAAGAGAATGTCAGCAAGACTCCATTAAGACACACGTTCAGACTGAGTTATTAACAAGAGACTCAGAGCATTGAATGTACGAGGAAGGACAAATGTCTGAAGGTCAACTAGCCGTTATAATGGAGAGCCAATGATCTTTCGACACGCATGCACGGAGTCTGCGCAGCATTTAATGCGGCATTTAATGCATCTCATGGCATTGATCTTGTTCTTGATGCTTCATACATACAATTATTCCCATATCTTAACGCTTCGTTGCTCGAGGCCGAGCAACAATCTAGTTTGGGGGTGTGAATAGGGTCATAATTGCATGTTTTTGCATCCATTTCTACATGGTTTTGATGTGCTTATGTTCATATTTGACCCTAAAATGCTATACTTTGTGCATTTAACCCTTTTTTGCTAGAAAGTTGTGTTGTGTAGTGAAAACGAGCAAAATCGACAAGAGACGAGCAAGTTCGTAAAAGTCCAGAAATTTTGAGTTGATCCAATGGAGTAAATTTATATACCACGTGGAAAGGTTTGAAGAGAGGGTCGCAACGGAAAAAGAATCGAGTCAATTGGAGCTTTAGAACTCAAGATATGAAGAAAACGAGGAAGTTGAGGATCGATCGGACGAGTAGAAGCCGGGCTCGTGCGCAACCAAGCCTGGGCTCGTGCGACCACAAGCTCGGATTTGTGCGATGGAGCTCTGGTTCTGGCGGTGAAGGGCTGAACGAGTGGACCGCACGAACCGGACTCGTGCGGCCACTATGGTGCACTCGTGCGAAGCCCCGGACAGGCCCAATTTCGAGGGTTGTTTCGTCTTTTCGCGCGTTTAATGAAGGGTATTTTGGACTAAACATTGTGGGCACTATAAATACTCCAAGGATCAGATTCTCAAGGCAATCTAGTTTAGTTTCAAGTCATAATTTAAGTTCTTAGATTAGATTAGAGAGAGAGAGGTAGTTACTAGTTGGGTTCTTAAGATTCCTTCTTACGATTTCTTCGATAGCTTTTGATCTACTGCTTGGATCGTCGATCCGTTTATTCCTGCATTCTCATCTTAGCTAGAGCTACGTTTCTACTGATTGAATTTCAATTTCGATTGACGGATCATTTTCTAGCATTTTAGAGGTAACTTGTATTTTTTCAATTCTCATTGTAATAGGTAATCTCTTTACATTTCTTGTATGATGATGATTGTTACTAGCTTAATTGTTCTTTTGTTTACCAAATTAGCCATGGGCTAATTCCTTCATGTGTTGGTGTATGACTCCTATGGAGTAATGTGGTGATCATGTTGATCTTTTGAATGCTACGAGTTGTTGTATGATCAATTCTCTACATTGATGGATTGTATGAATGCTTTGCATGTGTAGTTATCATAAGGGCCATTAGGGAGTTAGTCTCATACGAGAGTAGAGCTATTTTCCTAAATCTTCTTGTATTAAGGCCAAAACATGCCAAGTGTTTGATTAAATTTCTAAGATAGTGAGAACTATTATTAGTGAATTGGAAGGACAATTAAAGGCTTTGATGTGTATTTAGGGAGACCTTTTTGCATGTTAGAGTGGCTAGCCGATTGATTGTACAATACCTCATTGCATGATTAAGGGATACTTCACCATGTGAAACATAGGATAGTACACTAGCACATATCTCTCACATTTTCTCACTTTGCAACCCAAGGTGATAGATAGTTTACTCTTTTGACGCATTAGTAGACAATAGATACCTTTCCCCTTTATTGCTTTGTTTGCTTTTTGAATTGAAACAACAAATTTCCCTTACAATTCCCCATCTCCCTAGGGTTCGATAAATATTAAACTTGTTCAAACTTGCCACGACAATAGCCAACACGTACACTTGCGTGAGGACATATTTCCATTGAACAGTGTGCTCTCGCTGTGGTGCCTGCCCCTTTGGTCGCCAGTCTTAAGGGTCCCTTGGAGAACTAAGCTGCGGTGCTCGACCCTTTGGGGTGCCCGACACCTTGTGGTGCCTGCGTTACTGACTCTTGGATTTGGGCGGTTGAACGGGAAATGAAGCGTTTCCTTGATTGGCGTGCCAATCAATCACACGAAAAGGCGCGCCAATCACTCCAATTTTCAAAAATTTTGCAATCAGGTCCCTGAAATGTATTCTTTTTTCATTTCTTCATTCGTAACATATAAATACTTTTTTCTTCAATTTCTTTCTTCTTCCTCCCAATTTTCCTCTGCAACTTCCGGCAATCAAATCTTCCCGAGCTTTTTCTGGCGATCAATTCATTTCTCCTTCATTCCAAGGGTTGAATTGGAGATCTATTCAAAGGTAGTTCCTCTTTTCTTATTTTACTCATCATTTCTTCTACGTATTATACTCTTTCTCCTTATCTTTTGGAATTTTATTTATTTGATTTCACCGGATTGTCATCGGGAATCTTTTGTCGGAGTTTAGGCGACGGGATTACCAATTCATAGTTAGCAATCTTTATAGGGAACACTTTCTTCCCTCTCTTTGTTTTCAAGATGTCCTCCCCTTCAACTCATACTATTTCTCACCGTAATCTGGGCAAGTGATTAGGGTCATAATTGTATCTTTTTGCATCTATTTCTATATGGTTTTGATGTGCTTATGTTCATATTTGACCCTAATATGGTATAAATTGTGCATTTAACCCTTTTTGGCTAGAAATTTATGATTGTAGGTGAAAACGAGCAAAATGAGGAAAAAATGAGCAAGTTTGAGAAAAGTCCGAAATTCTGTAGTTTAGCAAATTGGTGTAATTGGTGTCCCATATTGAAGATCTTGAAGAGAGAGTCACAACGCAAAAAGAATCGAGTCAATCGGAGTCCTAGAACTCAATATATGACAAAAATGAGGAAGTCGCGCATCGATCGACACTAAGGATATGTTTGGTTCAGGGGACTAAATAGTCAATCCCCCAAACACAGGACTATTTAGGCCAAATCATGCATGTTTTGGCCGGAATAGTCCTGTGTTTGGAGGATTGACTATTTAGTCCCCTAAACCAAACATACCCTAAGTGTCTTGATCGGCAGCACATACACTTGTGCTAGGCAGCCTTCGCGTGACCATGTTCCTGGATCGGCAGCCTTCGCGCGTGTACCAATGCGAGCAGCTTGGTAGGCAGGTGGCACGTTGGTGATCGGCTACGTTGCACGTCGCGCGACCAGAGTGTCGACCAAGGTAGGCAGCCACTCAGTTGGTGATAGGCAGCAGTGCTGGAATGTCCAAAATTTCAGGGCTAGTTTTGTATTATCGCGCGTTTAATGAAGGGCACTTTGGACTAAACATTGTGGGCACTATAAATACCTCAAGGATCAGATTCTCAAGCATCATCATTATTATTCCAAGTTTTTAGATTAGTTTAGAGAAAGAATTAGGTAGTTACTTAGTGGGTTCTTAGTTAGATTCAATCTTCTATCTTCCATCACTTTTGATCCAACCATTGGATCTTTAATCCGTTTGTTCCATTAGCTTAGTCTTGTTATTATCTTCAATTCTACGGTTCGATTTATGTTTTCAATCTTTGGATCAAGAGTTGACATTTTGGAGGTTTGTAGATTGTATTAAATTTCCCCACATATGGTAAGTTTTCCTTTAATTCTCATGTTTTAGTTAATATTCATGATGCTTTGAATGTTAATTGTTGATTTTCATTTCCAATTAGCCATGGGCTAATTCCTTGTTGCATGGTTGTATGAATACTATGGTGAATTTAGTCTCTTGTTAATCCTATGCTTGAATTACTGATCTTGTTGTGTTAGTTCTCTTATTAATGATTTGTATGAATGCTTGAGATGTTTAATTGGATTGTATGGCTTATATGTTAATGAAATGAGAATTGAGCTATAAGAACTTTATGCATGCCAAGCGTTTGATATTTTGCTAGTATGACCAATGAGAATTGCATATTAGCCTAGACCTCTTAATTAGAGTGTTGGGAGTTGTAGAGAGATCTAGACATCCAAAAGAGCCCTAGCTTATGTTGTAGAGAAATCTAGACTTTAGTTGGCTTGACTAAGACACAAAGAGATCTTTTGCATGCTAGGATGGATAGGACACTAAAGGAACCATAGTAGGATTACTTCCATGTATACTTCACACTTGCTCACTTCTTTGAGGTGATAGTTAGGATTTACTATTCTTGCTTGATAAATAGTAGATAGAATCCATGATTGTTTTCTTTCTTTCCTAGCTATCCACCTTCGTAGACACTCAAATACTTGCTTGGTATCACATCGTTTCCCTGTGTTCGATATTTAACTTGGTTAACTTGCCGCGACAACAACGACCATGTACACTTGCGTGAAAATCATACACAATTTTGGCAAACAAGTTTTTAGCGCCGTTGCCGGGGAAACGATCACTTTGTTAGGCTTGTATTGATGTTTACTTTGTTTTTCTTTATTTCTTTGTTGCTTTTGACTATTCTTGGTGAGTGTTGAAACTTGCTTGTTTTTGTAGGAGTGAACTCAATTGAAGATGGGTGAATACAACCATTACTCGTATTTCCTACAAGACACATATCCTCCTAATTACTATACATATCAACCTTACCTATATCAACCACCACCTCCACAAGACGACTATTATACTTATCCTCCCAATTTATATTCATACCAAGATTCCTACTCTTATGAAGAGTCATATTCCTACACATTACCCTCTCATATTCCTTCAAATCATGAAGAAGCTCCTCAAAGCCATATTAATGATACTCTAGTTTACATCCTAAATCAACTTAAAGAAATTCGAAAGGATGCCAAAAGAAGCATTGAGGAGACTAATGAGAAGTTTGATAAATTGTTCAAATCTCGAGGAGATCAAATTAAGAGCTTAGAGCTCCAAGTGGAGCAATTGGCCAAACAAGCCCAAGAGATTTGTGAAGCAAAGTTGGAGGAGGAAGATGGGGGTAATTTAGATGATTCAAGAAAAGGAAAGGAAGATGATCAAGAAGAGGAAGATAAATGTCCACTAATGGACTTGAGCTTAATAGAAAAAGAACAACAAAATAAAGTGGAGGAGGAGCGTACAAATGAAATAAGCATTTCTCTACCCCTAGACTCTTCTACTTGTGCTTTAATTGATAATGTTCTTCATTGTGAATATGTCTTACCTCTTAATATAATTGATTATAAGCTTGAATTGAAAATCTTCTTGAATATTTTTTATAGTAGGAGATGGGGGTGGATTAGGTTGAGAAGAAAAGATGAATTTTCTTGTGCTTATAAGTTCAAAATGATAAGGAAAGTAGGGGTGTGGGGTAGAAATCCTACTTGTTTCCTTGATCATGTTGCTATGAGACTGATGTATGATGGGGAGGATGAAAGATATCCTTGGCCATTTAGCTAACATTGGTGTCATCCGGCTAGGGGACATTAAATCCAAGTGCTAGATGGGAGGCAACCCATCAGTAAAATTTTCTTAATTAGTAGGTTTGTTTTGTAGTTTAGATAGTGTTATTTGTTTTGATTTGTTTCATATGAATTAGTGTATTTTCTTACCTTGGTTGGTGCATGTGACCTATCCTAGTTTGGGGGTATTGCCTCAAGTTAGATATGGTGATTTCTTGGTTTTGTTGAGCTTATATATGCCTTTATTGATTAATTGATTCATTGCATATCCTATTTTCATCACTCTTTTCCAAACTTTTAGGATCCTTGATCCGAAAAAGTTTGGGGGGTGTGTTCATTCTTAAAATCTTTATTTACAATGATAGTTGATGTGATTTGTGAGCTCTAGAAAGGTGTGATGAGGAGAATTCTCTTCCTACTCGGCCAAGAAGGACATTTTCGTGTAAGTGGCAAGTCACTCTCCTATTTTTAATCCCAACTCAAGATATGTCTTTACACGTATCTCTCCCTATGTGTTTCCATTCTTAGGTTTAGTTTGCTTGATCTTTAGATTGCAATTTTGAGCTTAATTGTTGATTCTTGTTGTATTGTGCTTTGATTGAGTGCATTGCGTGATCTTTTCTCCACTCTTTGCCAAACTTTTTAGACCCTTGGTCCAAAAAAGTTTGGGGGGTGTCTTCGTTTCGCAAATCTCATTGCAATGATATGTTTAGGATGATTTTAGTGCTTCTATGATGTTTTAGACCATATGCTTATCATGTGCCTTGATTTTGCTTGTTAATTTTTGACATGATGTTGCTAGTTTAGAGTAGTGTGACATGAGATATGCTTATGATTGTGTGGATGAGTTGAGAGTTCATGATGGATGTAGTGGATGTATCTCTTGATTCAAGTCTTGTCTAGTTTGCTATTGATTCTTTGATGCTTAATACTTTGATGATTTGAGCATTTTTTATATGACAAGAGTCATAATCACCCTAACCCATGAGTTTTGAGCCATCCATGTCCGTTTCAATCTTAAACGGATGATATTCTTTGATGTGGGTTCCACACATGTGCATTATACTCTAGAAGTTGGCTTTGGTCTTGTTTGAGGCTACATTAGATGAAGATTTCACATGATATGATTTGAGGCATTCTCTTTGATCTATATTTAGCCACTTTGCCCTATGAGCCTACCATTGATATTATGATCCATTATTCACCATTTTGTGCCTTTTGACCTTTCCTTTGGCTAACCAGACTTTAAGCCATTTTCTTTCCATTTTGGAACCCTCTTGTCCCTATGATTAGTAGAGTGAAAAGAAGGAAGGAAGATTGGTGATATGATGAAGAAATTGGTGGCCAAGGTGGAAAGAAATTCTATGCATGGATTGATGTGAAAAGAAGGTTCAAACGCAAGTGCTTGCAAGCATGAGAAAAAGTTGAATTTTTGTTGAAAATATGGTCAAGTTGACCTTTGTTGTGAGTATGGCTATTAATTACAAAGAAAGGGAAGAATGATTTTGAAAGTGTGATATTGAAATAGCATGAAGAGTATGTGCAAATTGCATGAAGAGGTGAATGATCTACATGGTTATTCCTTCTATGCTTTACTAATCATATTTAGTCACTTTTATCCATATATTCCTTTCTTACCAAAGAGCCAACACTACAACCTTATGAAAGCCCTCAATGATGTGTGAATGATTTGTCATTTCAAGTGGTGGAGAATGTAGACTTGAGCCAAGCTTATGGTAGTATGTGTATGTGGTGTGATGATTGAGTGAGCCTAAACACTTGAGGGTTGAGCTAAACACTTATCTTGTGAGGATCTTGACTCATTGATTTGATATCTTGCTTATTGATTCATTGTTGATAGTTAATTAGATGAGATTGCATTCTAGACTTGCATGATATTGAGTGATGATTCCATGGCATTTGACTTGTGCTTGATGCATCATTGATACAATTACTCCCCTATCTTATTGCTTCGTTGCTTGAGGACGAGCAACAATCTAGTTTGGGGGTGTGATTAGGGTCATAATTACATCTTTTGCATCCATTTCTATATGGTTTTGATGTGCTTATATTCATATTTGACCCTAAAATGATGTACTTTGTGCATTTAACCCTTTTTGGCAAGAAAATTATGTTTTGTAGTGAAAATGAGCAAAACCGGCGAAAAACGAGCAAGTTTGAGAAAAGTCCAAAATTCTGGAGTTTAACCAATTGGTGCAATTTATGTCCCATGTTGAAGAGCTTGAAGAGAGGGTCGCAACGCAAAAAGAATCGAGTCAATCTGAGTCCTAGAACTCAAGATATGACAAAAACGAGGAAGTCGCACATCGACCGACACTAAGTGTCTTGATCGGCAGCACATACACTTGTGCTAGGCAGCCTTCGTGCGACCATGTTCCTGGATCGGTAGCCTTCGTGCGCGCGGCCGCGCGAGTAGCTTGGTAGGCAGGTGGCACGTTGGTGATCGGCAGCATTGCACGTCGCACGACCAGGGTGCCGACCAAGATAGGCAGCCACTCAGTTGGTGATAGGCAGCAGTGCTGAAATGTCCGAAATTTCAGGGCTATTTTCGTATTTTTGCGCGTTTAATGAAGGGCACTTTGGACTAAACATTGTGGATACTATAAATACTTCAAGGATCAGATTCTCAAGCATCATCATCATTATTCCAAGTTCTTAGATTAGTTTAGAGAGAGAATTAGGTAGTTACTTAGTGGGTTCTTAGTTAGATTCAATCTTCTATCTTCCATAACTTTTGATCCAACCATTGGATCTTTAATTTGTTTGTTCCATTAGCTTAGTCTTGTTATTAGCTTTAATTCTAAGGTTCGATTTATGTTTTCAAGCTTTGGATCAAGAGTTGGCATTTTGGAGGTTTGTAGATTGTATTCAATTTCCCCACATATGGTAAGTTTTCCTTTAATTCTCATGTTTTAGTTAATATTCATGGTGCTTTGAATGTTAATTGTTGATTTTCATTTCCAATTAGCCATTGACTAATTCCTTGTTGCATGGTTGTATGAATACTATGGTGAATTTAGTCTCTTGTTAATCATATGCTTGAATTACTGATCTTGTTGTGTTAGTTCTCTTATTAATGATTTATATGAATGCTTGGGATGTTTAATTGGATTATATGGCTTATACGTTTTAGCAATGAAATGAGATTGAGCTATAAGAACTTTATGCATGCCAACTGTTTGATATTTTGCTACTATGACCAATGAGAATTGCATATTAGCCTGGACCTCTTAATTAGAGTATTGGGAGTTGTAGATAGATCTAGACATCCAATAGAGCCCTAGCTTGTGTTGTAGAGAGATCTAGACACTAGGTGGCTTGACTAAGACACCAAGATATCTTTTTCATGCTAGGATGGATGGAGCATTAGAGGAACCATAGTAGGATTACTTCCATGTACACTTCACACTTGCTCATTTCTTTGAGGTGATAGTTAGGATTTACTATTCTTGCTTGATAAATAGTAGATAGAATCCATGATTGTTTTCTTGCTTTCCTAGCTATCCACCTTCGTAGACAGTCAAATACTTGCTTGGTATCGCATCATTTCCCTGTGTTCGTTATTTAACTTGGTTAACTTGCCGCGACAACAACGACCACGTACACTTGAGTGGAAATCATACATGATTTTGGCTAACAGCAAGCGTCCAATGGAGGAAGGTGGACCCATTGTTGGCCTCTCATCGGTTCATTTGGTGGACTCTAATCCCGATGCCGCCACTGTTGTGCACTCTGCAGAGGAGGAAGTGGCCGAGCATTCAGGCAACCAGGCTGTTGAGCAGCCTACTGCTCACCCTGATGGGGTCGACCATGTCCCAATCGAGGTGATCTCCAGTAGTGATGAAGAAGAGTCGATTCTTGATTGGCTCGATTCCATAAGTTTCTCGCACCTCAACATGGTGGAGACAACAATTCTGGAGGGTGTCGAACAAGAGTTTGATTGGGTGGCCTACTACGAGCGGTATGCTGGTGACTTTCCCATTCCTCCTCGTCAATATAGGGATTCCAATGAGTCCACCAGTTTTAAGGTGAGCATAGTTTCAGTTTTAAGGTGAGCATCGTTTCAAGTGTTATTGATGCGGGCTATCTTGATGGGATTCAGAGGGATTACCACATCCCTTGTGATGTGATGATGTATGCCCCCCAGCCGAATGAAAGAGCTGATAGCCCTCTTGCCGGTTTGACAGCCATCAACATGCACACTTTGGCCGCTGGGGTCACATTGCCTCTTCACCCACTTGTGGGTAGATTCTTGGAAGAGACCAACTTGGCAATCACCCAGCTTACCCCCAATTCGTGGAGCAACTTGATGGCGCTTTTCACAGTGTTCGCACTTGAGAGGTACAAGGACCGCCTTACCCCAGCCGAGGTGAACAATGCCCTCTACCTCTAGTAAATGCTCAGCATAAGGTAATGGGTATTATTACCTCAAGGCGAGGAGCGACATGAAGATCCTCGACGGGATGCCCAATAAAGTGAAAAACTGGAAGGAGCAGTTCTTCTTCATAGGCGGTGACTGGCGAGCACCGGACAACAATGAAGGGTGCGAGGGACGCATTATGTCCCCCAGTGAGTTTGGCGAGTTGCAGCGTAGGATTTTGGTTCGCATATTGGTGGGGTGCTTTCAATATCTTGCTGAATGTTTGTTGAATTCTTTCTCGCAGGTTTGTCTCCCCAACATTGGAAGAAGACCAGCATTTCCGAGGAGTTCAAGTATACGAGCATCCTGGTATGCCTTCAGAATAAGAAGGACCGATCATTCGAGTACTTGAGTAAGCCCAGTTGCCGGATTGCTTTGAGTTTGCTCACCACACCCCATCACTTGCGAGCCCAAGTTGCTCACCCCGCTGGTGGTATTTTCATGAAACCCTAGATCTCCATTTCTATTGTGAGAAATTTTTCCTAACTCTGGGTTGGTTGCCTTGTGACCTGCAGCTGAAGAAGTCACGATCGCCATCCCGCCAACCTTTGAAGCTCTGAACCATAGGATTAAAATAGCGCGCAACAAGAGGGATCCTCCATCTGTTGTGCTTGCTGCTCAGAAGGCCGCCCAGGAGGTTTCCAAGACAAAGAAAAAGGCGGGCACCTCAGCTGCTCCCCCACCTCGCGTCCTTCGCCCTGAGAGGGTCGATGATCGGCAAGCCCCAAGCTCCTCACCTGGTTGGAGTAGTCGCCACCTTCAACATGGTGACAGGTCGTGGGTCGGCCGTGAGGGTGATGCCTCTTCTAAGAGGGCGAGGACCATGAGGGCGTCTGGCTCCGGAGGCTTCGGTCGGGCCAACACATCGGAGCATGCTATCAGTCAACTGATCGATATCACTCACTTGGGTTGGGACCAAGCCCGTGCTGCAGAGTAAAGATGTTTTCAATTTTATCTTTTGTTGTAGGTAAATTTTCAACATAAATTCTAAGTATTTCTTGTTGGTGGTGTAGATACGATCCTGCCCATCATCCCAACAGTTGCGAGGTCGTGCACCAATTTGTACTTTCCCACCCGCCTAATTCTTTGAGCGAGCTCCAGGGGCCCATCAGGTTAGCAACTGAGTCTGTTGCCCGTCACTAGATGCAGGCTCAAGAGGCGAACATCCAACGCCAGTCGGTGACGGACAATCTTCGCCTGGTAATGCACTACTCTGGTGGTGTGCTTATCACGGCCGAGCGTGTCATATAGCAGGTTCTATCCATGGAAAAGTCCTACTCTCTTTGAATAATGCGGTGACCAAAGAGAGAGAAGAGGTGAAGAAAAAGGTGGCCAGCCTTGAAGCCAAAGCTAAGGCTTCGCTGGAGGGAGAGCAGGCCGTCATTGCAAGTGCCAAAAGGGCCAAAGCTGAAGCTGATGGCCTTCGTCAGGAGTTGGCCACCCTCAGAGCCCAGGCTGAGGAGGGGCGAGCAGCCCAGAAGAAAGTTGCAAAGTTGGAGGAGGAACTCCAAACTGCTCGCTCTATGCTTGCCAAGAAAAAAACTGATCATTCCAACTGCTTCTCTGCTGCTGCTGTTGCAGATATTCACGCTGAGACATCTGACTTTGCCTTCGTGTGTGCCTTTGCCGAGAACCTTTGAGCCTATCATTATGCTGTGGAGCATAATAAGAATTCTTAGGAGGCGTTGAAGAGGGAGTTCAACGAATTTATCATTGACCGTCCTCCCAGAGATGGGCTTGTAGTCGATGTGGGGGACTTGACCCAACTGGGGGTAGATTTGAGTGTCTTTCCTCCAGGTGTTAAAATCATCGGAGGCAAATATCCCTCCCTGCAGGTTGATGAGCAGGATGATGCAATGATAGACACTGACAGTCTATCATCTTTTGAAAACCTGCCGGGCCTTTCCCCCACTAGTGGTGAGCAGGCCACTTCGGCAGCAGCGGAGAACGTGAGCGAGCAACTTGGTGGCAGGCAGGTTGCGGGCGAGCAGCCAGGCGGGCAATGAAGACTTGGGATTTATTTTGCATCTTTATGCCTTGTTTTATATTTCTTTTGACATTCGCCCTTGAAGGCGCCCTACATGTATTTAAATTTCCTCATTATAAATGAATAGCAGATTTCCATTCCATCGTGCCTACTTGTATTTTTGCTTTGTTGATATTTTTGTCTAAGTTGATATTGCTTGCCTTTTGTTGTGGGTGTTTCATTGATTCGTCTTACTTTCCACTTGTGGGATCGCGAATTTACACCTTAGTTTTAATTTTTATCTTTACGATGTGGGCTTATTAATTGGTGTGGACCCCTTTTTCTAGTTTATTTGAAGGATTGGTCTCATCACCTTGCCTTGTAAAAAATTTGACTTGAACATCTTTAGTTTGCGAGCTTTAACTTCAGACAATTTTTAATATCAACTTGCTAGCGTAACGAGGCCATACAGTTTTCCTGTGAAAAGGATCTTCTTTATTCCTCATAAACTGGTAACACAAGGCTCCTATTTACACAAGCTAATAGCTGCTCACCCTAAAGCATACATGTTGGGCGAGCAGGAATGACAGACAATTTTTAAATCTTCAAATCTTCTACTGGAAGAACTTCTTAAGGAGCGCAACATTCCAAGTATAAGATGATGGGTTTCCCTGCAGATCCTCCAAACCATACGTTCCATTGGGCCAACCCTTTGTCACTCTGTAGGGACCTTCCCAACTCGGGCCGAATACACCTGGAGGGATTACCAGTATCTTTCGCATCACTAAATCGCCTGTCTTGAATTTTCTATCTTCGACCTGTGAGTTGTAGTATTTTTCTGCTCGTCATTTATAGGTTGCGTTCCTCAATTCTGCCTAGTTTGTGTTTCCTCAATCAGATCCTTCTCTACTACCATGTCATCCTCGTTTGTTTCTTCATTGTATCCAACAATCCTCCATGTCTGATGTTGAACTTCCACTGAAATGACTGCCTCGACTTTAAAGACCAATGTAAGCGGTGTCTCCCCAGTGCTTATTCTATAGGTCCATAGTACTTCCGGCAATTCGTCCACCTAACTGTCTTTCTTATCGTCTAGTCGGACCTTCAAAGTATGCTTCAGGATTTTGTTCATGGCTTCAACTTGCCCATTCGATTGAGGATGATATGGAGTGGAATAGTGTTTCTTGATATTCCATGAGGTGCAAAAATATCTAAATTTACGTTCGTCAAACTATCATCCATTGTCTGTGACGATTGAGTGTGGTAGGTCAAACCTGCAGATCAGGTTCTTCCATATGAAGCTTATTATCTTTTCTTAAGTTATTGTTGTCAAGGCTTCAGCTTCGGCCTATTTGGTGTAATAGTCCACAGCCACGACTACAAATTTCACCCCACCTTTTCCTGGTGGAAATGGGCCGATCAAGGCGATACCCCATTTAGCAAATGGCCATAGACTATACACCGATTTTAACTCTTGTGCTGGTGTGCGGATGTTTGGGGTAAATTGTTGGCACTTTAGGCATTTTTTGGCGTACTTGATGGCATCTTTTCGTAATGTTGGCCAATAGTACCCTTGTCGGATAGTTTTGTACACCGAAGCTTGCCCCCCAGCATGGCCTCCACATATCCCTTCGTGAATTTCTTCTAACACTTTATGTCCTTCTTCTAGGGAGAGGCATTTGAGTAGGGATAGAGAGATTCCCCTTTTATATAGTTGTCCCCCAACTATTGTGTATCTCGCAGCTTGTTTGGCAATTCATCGTGCCTCCTAGGGATCTTTTGACTGGTCTCCATTGGTTAAGTATTTTCTGATAGGTGTCCTCCAGTCCACCACCACTTGTTGGTTATCTGCTGCATGTTGCCCCCCCCTCCCCCCCTCCCCCCCCCGCCCATTCAATGTTTGATTTATGTAATCAAATGTTGAAGGATTTTCAATCTTTGTGATGGAGACTTTTGTAATACTTGCTTCACCGGTACTTGTTGCTAATCGAGCTAACGCATCTGCTTGTGTGTTTTTGAGTAAGGGGATTTGTTCAATGTAGACTTGCTCAAATTTCGAAATTAAGTTTGCTACTATCTTTTGGTAGACGATCATTTGTCGATCTTTTGCTTCATACTCCCCCCGGACCTGAGATATTATTAGTTGGGAATCTCCAAAAATCTGAAGTCTGGTGGCCCCCACACCTAATTATAGTCTGAGTCCTGCAATCAGCGCTTCATACCCTGCTTCGTTGTTAGTGGCCATGAATTCAAACCTTATTGCTGAGGTGATCACATGTCTATCTGGGCTTATTAACACTTCACCGGCTCCTACTACTGTTCTAGTTGATGATTCGTCTATGTAAAGGTGCCATGGGAAGATACATCCCCTCGTCGAATCTTGTGGAAAAATTAGCTCGACGATAAAGTCGGCAAGTACTTGTCCCTTGATTGCTGTTCAGGGTGCATAGGTTATTCCATACTGGCTGACCTCTAGTGACCATTTAAGTAGGCGACCAAAAGTGTCTGGTCGGTGTAGAATTTACCTTAGGGAAAAGGTGGTCAAGACCTCCACTTGATGGTGAAAGAAGTATGGCCGCAACTTTCTCACGCTCATCACTAATGTGTATGCCTGTTTTTCTGTTGGAGTGTATCGTGTCTCCGTATCGTGGAGGGCTTGACTGGCATAGTAGATTGGTAGGTGAAATTTTCCTTCTAACCGAACCAGTACTGAGCTGATGGCCACCTCCGATGCCGCCAAATGCAGGTACATTTTTCGCCGGGGACTAGTTTTGACAAGACCTGAGGGTTACACAAGTATGCCTTTATCTCCTCAAATGTCTTTTGACAAGCAGCTGTCCATTGAAAATCTTCCTTCTTTTTTACTTTTATGGACTCGAAGAATGGTTTGTTCCTGTCACCATACCTGGAGATGAATATGTTCAACGCTACTAGACACCCTGTAAGTCTTTGTACTTTCTTCACCGAATCTGGTGGCTTCATCTCTATTATACACTTGACTTGTGTTGGGTTGACCTCAATGCCTCGTTGACTCACCAAGTGTCCTAAGAATTTGATGGAGTTCACCCCAAACCTGCTCTTCTCCAAGTTTAAGTTCATATTGTAAGTCCTCGTGATATCGAATGCTTGCTTGAGGTGCTCCAAGTGATCTTCTTTTCTTAGGCTCTTCACCACGATGTCATCCACGTAAACTTCCAATGTATCGCCGATATGCTGATCGAACATTTTGTTGACCAGTCTTTGATATGAGGCGCCTGCGTTAATATGTTTGTTTGTCTATTCGGTGTCTACGTGCAAGTGTACATGATCGTTATTGTCGTAGCAAGTTTGACCAATTTTATTATTTATCAAACACAGGGAGAGGGGTGATTGTAAGGTAAGATTATTGTTCTAAATTCGAAAACACGAAGCAAGTAAAAGGTATAAGGTATCTATCGTCTACAAGTACTTCAAACAAGTAAACTACCTATCACCTTGATTCGCAAAGTGAGAAAGTTGTGTGAGAGGTGTATTAGTTTACTATCCTATGTTTCATGTGGTGAAGTATCACTTACTCATGCATTGAGGTATTGTACAATTAATTGACCACTCTAACATGCAAAGGTCTCCCTAAAGACACATTAGAGCCTCTAATTGTCTTTCTAATTCTCTAAGGTAATTCTCACTATCTTAGGAATTTAAATAACACTTAGCATGCATTGGCCTAATACAAGAAGATTTAGGAAAATAGCCCAACTCTCGTATGAGACTAAATCCTAATGGCCAATACTTTCAATTATGCATAATAAGCATTCATACAAACCATCAAAATAGAGAATTGATCATACAACATCTCAAGCATTCATAAGATCAACAAGAACACCACATTACTCCATAAGGGTCATACACTAACACACTAAAGAATTAGCCCATGGCTAAATTGGTAAACAAAAGAGAAATTAAAGTAACTACAATCATCATTATGCAAGAATTGTAAAGAGTATACAAGAATTTACCTATTACAATAGAAATTGAAAAGATACAAAATTACCTCTAGAAGCTATAAGATGATCCGACAATAGAAATTGAAAATTGAACGGTAGAATTGTAGCTTTAGCTATGCTAAGAATGTAGGAGAAAATGGATTGAAGATCCATACAGTAGATCGAAAGTAATTGTAGAAATTGTAAGTGAAATCTAAGAACACCCAATTGGAAACTACCTCTAACTTCTCCTAATCTAGTGAGAGAATATATGATGTAAATGAATCTAAGAACCTGATAAAAAGTTCCCTTTGAAAATCTGAGATGGAAGTATATATAGTAACCTTGGATCATTGACTAAGATGCCCTTGATTAATACGAGCGAAAATACGAAAATAGCCCTGAAATTTCAAAAAAATTTCACTTCTGTTACCCAAAAGCTGAGTGGATGTCGACCATGGTCGACAGCTTGGTCGTGCAGATGCATTTTTGTCGCATAAGAGTTGGCCACCTGTCGAGCAACGGTGGTCGCACGCTTAGTCACGCGATGCCTGCCGTTCCAGGGATCCAGTCGCGCGATGGCTGCCGTTCCATGAACGGGTCCTGTCGAGCGAGGCACTTAGCCTGGTTCGATGCGCGACTTCCTCGAATATTAATTTCATTGAGCTCTAGAACTCCGATTGACTCGATTCTTCTTTCATTGTGACCCTGTCTTCAAGATCTTAGACATGGAATATTAATTTCTTCATTTTGCTCAACTCCAAAATTCAGACTTTTCTCGATCTTGCTCATTTCTTCCTTGTTGTGCTTGTTTTTGCCTTCAATCACAACTTTCTAACCAAAAAGGGTTAATAGCACAATTTATATCATATTAGGATCAAATATGAACATAAGCACATCAAAAGCATATAGAAATGGATGCAAAAACATGCAATTACGACCCTAATCACACCCCCAAACTAGATTGTTGCTCGACCTCGAGCAACGAAGCGATAAGATAGGGAAATAATTGTATCGATGAAGCATCAAGCACAAGTCAAATGCCATTAAATCATCACTAAATATCATGCAATTCTAGAATGCAATCTCATCTAATCAACTATCAACTATGAATCGATAAGCAAGATATCAAATCAATGAGTCATGATCCTCAAAAGATAAGTGTTTAGCTCAACCCTCAACTGTTTAGGCTCACTCAATCATCACACCACATACACATACTACCATAAGCTTGGCTCAAATCTACATTCTCCACCACTTGAATTGACAAATCATTCACACATCAATGAGGACTTTCATATGGTTGTAGTGTTGGCTCTTTGGTAGGGAAGGATAGATATGGATAAGAGTGACTAAGTATGATTAGTAAAGCATAGAAGGAATCAAAGTAGAGATCTTTCACCTCTTCATACAAAATTCCAATACTCTTCATGCTCTTTTCAAGATCACACTTCAAAGCATCAATCTTCCCTTTTAACAAGTTGTGATCATACTAGAAACACTAAAGTCAAACTTGACCAAATTTTCAAGAAAAGTCAACCCTTTTTTTTTAAAAGCAAGCACTTGCTTTTGAACCTTCTTTTCATATCAATCCATGCATAGAATTTCTTTCCACCTTGGCCACCAATTTCTTCATCATATCACCAATCTTCCTTCCTTCTTTTCACTCTACTAATCATAGGGACAAGAGAGTTCCAAAAAGGAAGGAAAATGGCTTAAAGTGTGGTTAGCCAAAGGAAAGGTCTATAAGCACAAAATAGGTAGCAAAGGATATCAATATCAATGGTAGGCTCATAGGGCTAAGTGGCTCAATGTATAATTCAAAGATGGCCTCAAATCATATCATGTGAAATCTTCATCTAATGTAGCCTCAAATAAGACTAAAGCCAAGTTCTAGAGTATAATGCACATGTGTGGAACTCACATCAAAGAAATATCATCCGTTCAAGATTAAAACGGGCATAAATGGCTCAAAACTCACAGGTTAGGGTGATCATGACTCATCTCATATAAAAAATGCTCATATCATCAAAATCTCAAGTAACATCAAATCCATAGCACAAAAGACAAGATAAGAATCAAGCCATAACTCCACTACATCCAACATGAACTTTCAACTCATCCACACAACCATAAACATATCTCATGCCACACTACTCAAAAATGGCAACATCATGGCAAAAATCAACAAGCAAAAATAAGGCATCAAATAAGCACATGGTCCAAAACATCATAGGAACACTAAGAATCAACATAAGCATAGCATTGCAATGAGATTTGCGAAACGAAGACACCCCCAAACTTTTTTGGACCTTAGGTCTAAAAAGTTTGGCAAAGTGGAGAAAAGATCAAGCAATGCTCAAATCAAAGCATGATACAACAAGAATCACAATTAAGCTCAAAATGGCACATAGGGAGAGATAAGAGTAAAGGCATACCTTGAGTTGGGATTAAGAATAGGAGAGTGACTTGCCACTTACACGAAAATGTCCTTCTTGGCCGAGTAGGAAGAGAATTCTCCTCATCACATCCTTCTCAAGCTCACAAATGTCATTCATTATCCTTGCAAATCAACATTTGAAGAACGAACACCCCCCCCCAAACTTTTTCGGATCAAGGATCCAAAAAGTTTAGCAAAGAGTGATGAAAATAAGATTTGCAATAAATCAATGAATCAATAAAGGCATATATAAGCTCAACCTTTTTTTTGGTGTTGCCGGGATTTAAGGATATTCAAGTAAATAAACAACAACAAACCTAATAAAGTGATGAACTAACAAAGCATATATGCTCAACTCAACTAAGGAACAACAATATATACCACGAGGCAACACCCCCAAACTAGGATCAATCATATGCACCAACCAAGGTAAGAAAATACACTACCTCATATTAAACAAATCAAAACAATTAACACTATCTAAACTACAAAGCAATCCTAATAAGCAAGAAAAATTTTAGGATGGGTTGCCTCCCATCTAGCGCTTGGATTTAACGTCCCCTAGTCGGACGACACCAATGTTAGCTAAATGGCCAAGGATATTTGGCCTCCTCCCCATCATATAACAATCTCATAGCTTCAAAATCAAGGAAACAAGTAGGATTTCTACCCCATACACCAACTTTCCTTTTTATTTTATACATGTAAGCACATAAACTTTCCTCTTTTCTCATCATATCAATCCACCCCCATCTCCTACTATAAAAAATATTCTAGAAGATTTTCAATTCAAGCTTATAATCAATTATATCAAGAGGTAAGACATATTCACAATGAACAACATTATCAATTAAAGCACAAGTAGAAGAGTCTAGAGGTAGAGAAATGCTTATTTCATTTTTAGGCTCCTCCACCACTTTATTTTGTTGTTCTTTTTCCATTAAGCTCAAGTCGATGAGTGGACATTTATCTTCCTCTTCTTGATAATCTTCCTTTCCTCCTCTTGAATCATCTACATTACCCCCATCTTCCTCGTCCAACTTTACTTCACAAATCTCTTGGGCTTGTTTGGTCAATTGCTCGAATTGGAGCTCTAAGCTCTTGATTTGATCTCCTTGAGATTTTTGAATTTTATAAAACTTCTCATTAGTCTCCTCAAAGCTTCTTTTATACTCTCTTCGAATTTCTTCAAGTAGATTTAGGATGTACATTAGAGTATCATTAATATGGCTTTGAGAAGTTTCTTCTTGATTGATAGGAATAGGAGAGGGTAAAATGTAAGAATATGGATCCTCATAAGAGTAGGAATTGGGAGGATAAGGATCTTCTTGTAGAGGTGGTGGTTGACATGGGTAAGGTTGATAGGTATAGAAATTAGGAGGATATATGTCCTGTGGGAAATACGAGTAATTGTTGTATTCGCCCATCTCCATTTAGCTCACTCCTACAAAAAATAAGCAAGTATCAACACTCACCAAGAATGATTAAGAACACACAAAGAAACAAAGAAAAGATATATAAACACACATCACCACAAATAGTTACAAAAATCGATAATAACAAAAACAACAAACAAACCCAACAACAACATGTAAACTCTCACACAAATAGTGCAAAAATAAAAAACAAAGAACAAAATCAAACAACCAAACAAACTAGCCATCTCCCCAGCAACGGAGCTAAAAACTTGTTTGCCTATTCGGTGTCTACGTGCAAGTGTACATGTTCGTTATTGTCGTAGCAAGTATGACCAAGTTTATTATTTATCGAACACAGGGAGAGGGGTGATTGTAAGGTAAGATTATTGTTCCAAATTCGAAAACACAAAGCAAGTAAAAGGTATAAGGTATCTATCGTCTACAAGTGCGTCAAACAAGTAAACTACCTATCACCTTGATTCGCAAAGTGAGAAAGTTGTGTGAGAGGTGTATTAGTTTACTATCCTATGTTTCATGTGGTGAAGTATCACTTACTCATGCATTGAGGTATTGTACAATTAATTGGCCACTCTAACATGCAAAGATCTCCCTAAAGACACATTAGAGCCTCTAATTGTCTTTCCAATTCTCTAAGGTAATTCTCACTATCTTAGGAATTTAAATAACACTTAGCATGCATTGGCCTAATACAAGAAGATTTAGAAAAATAGCCCAACTCTCGTATGAGACTAAATCCTAATGGCCAATACTTTCAATTATGCATAATAAGCATTCATACAAACCATCAAAATAGAGAATTGATCATACAACATCTCAAGCATTCATAAGATCAACAAGAACACCACATTACTCCATATGAGTCATACACTTACACACTAAAGAATTAGCTCATGGCTAATTTGGTAAACAAAAGAGAAATTAAAGTAACTACAATCATCATTATGCAAGAATGTAAAGAGTATACAAGAATTTACCTATTACAATAGAAATTGAAAAGATACAAAATTACCTCTAGAAGCTATAAGATGATCCGACAATAGAAATTAAAAATCAAACGGTAGAATTGTAGCTTTAGTTATGCTAAGAATGCAGGAGAAAACGGATTGAAGATCCGTACGGTAGATCGAAAGTAATCGTAGAAATCGTAAGTGAAATCTAAGAACACCCAATTGGAAACTACTTCTAACTTCTCCTAATAATCTAGTGAGAGAATATATAATGTAAATGAATCTAAGAAAATGATAAAAAGTTCCCTTTGAAAATCTGAGATGGAAGTATATATAGTACCCTTGGATCATTGACTAAGATGCCCTTCATTAATACGCGCGAAAATACAAAATTAGCCCTGAAATTTTGAAAAAATTTCACTTCTGTCGCCCAAGAGCTGAGTGGCTGTCGACCATGGTCGACAGTTTGGTCGCGCGGATGCGTTTTTGTCGCACTAGAGTTGGCCGCCTGTCGAGAAATGGTGGTCGTACGCTTAGTCGCGCGATGCCTGCCGTTCCAGGGATCCGGTTGCGCGATGGCTGCCGTTCCATGAAGGGGTCCTGTCGAGCAAGGCACTTAGTGTCGGTCGATGAGTGACTTCCTCGTTTTTGTCATATCTTGAGCTCTAGAACTCCGATTGACTCGATTCTTCTTTCGTTGTGACCCTCTCTTCAAGCTCTTCGACATGGAATATTAATTTCTTCATTTTTCTCAACTCCAAAATTCAGACTTTTCTCGATCTTGCTTATTTTTCCTTGTTTTGCTCGTTTTTTGCCTTCAATCACAACTTTCTAACCAAAAAGGGTTAATAGCACAATTTATATCATATTAGGGTCAAATATGAACATAAGAACATCAAAAGCATATAGAAATGGATGAAAAAACATGTAATTATGACCCTAATCAATGTCCGAATGGCATTCTTTTCCAACAGAACAAATTTTTGTTCGTATAGAATGATGTGTGCTCCTGGTCGTCTGGATGCATCACGATCTGGTGGTATCCTGCGAAGGCGTCCATCAACGTCATCATTTCGTACCCTGCTGTGTTATCCACCAATTGATCGATGTGAGGCAACGGAAAGTTATCTTTTGGACATGCAGCATTGAGGTCCGTGAAGTCTATGCAAAGTCTCCACGTCCCGTTTGGCTCCGTACAAGAACGGGGTTAGCTACCCACTGTGGGCATAGCGCCTCTTGTATTAGCTTGTTGTCTAGTAGTTTTTTCACCTCCACAGTTAGTGCTTCGTATTTCTCTGGTCCATATTTCCTTCTCTTTTGGCAGACAGGCCTTTTTGTTGGGTCATGTTGAGGCGGTGACAGGCATGTTCGACTAGTATCCCCGTCATGTCTTCATGAGACCAAGCGAACACATCGAGGTTGGCCTTCAGGAATTCTTCCATCCTACTCCTGTAGGGTTCCTCTAACTCGGACCCAAAGAAAAGTTCCAAGTCTTCTCTACTTGGATCCACTGGTATGGATCTTAGCTCCTCAACTGGTGTTGCACGTCTCTTCTTTTCCTTCCATCATGGATCCGAGATGGGTCCCTCAATGTCGATGTCAACCTCTATCTGTGTTGGCTGGTATCTTAATTGTGGCTCCAAGTCCTCATGTTCGCCTGGTGGGTTTTCTTGTCTTGGGGTCGCACCACCTTCACCTTCCACCACTGTCAAGGGTGTGTCACCACTTGCTCCGGTGTCCTCTTCTATGGGTCATGCTGGCTGTTGGTCCTGCTGGGGTGCTTGATCAATTTCCATATCTTCTTGTTGGTGGTCCACCTCCATCATTTCTGTCACCGTTGAGATGATGTCCAAATGCTGGGCTCATCAAGAGAATGTTGTGTTTGCTTTTCTTCTTCGTACACCAACACTTGGGTGACAAGTTTTTTGATCATTAATAGACATTCATGTGCCTTCTTTTGGTTTCGTCTTTAACGGTTCCTGCACCTCTTGGGGTTGGAAATTTGAGGCAATAATAGTAAGTTGAACAGGCAGCTTTAAATTCATAAATGAAAGGTCAGCCGAGGAACCCGTTATAGGAGGACCGTTGATCTACTACTAAAAAATCTATCAACCTAGTCAGGCTCCTTTCGGGATCATCAAGCGCTACAAGTTCCACTGACAAACGAATCATTCCTAGAAGGATGGTTACAGCTTCCCCAAACCCTATAATCCTATTATTACAATCATACAATTTGGGAGCAAAAGTTCTGAAATAAGCCTTTGCGCGATTTTTTTTTTAAATCAGCATGACCAATGAACTTGACGTGGAGCGTCCCATGTCCCACAAATTTTTAATATTCATTAATTTTGAGGATATTCTACTTGTAAATATTTTACAAGATAGTGTTTTAACAAAAATAATATATATAATCACACTACTTCAATTTTAAAAAAAAAACATTAGAAGAGAAATTTTATTTTTAGCATATTATCATATCATTAACTTAATTAATATTATAAGAAAAAGAAATGTATATATCATTAAAAATAAAAGGAGATATACTATTGATTTTTATGGTAAATATTTTTTTATTTATATATAAATAAGATGTAAAAGTTGTTAGTAGAAACAATAAAATAAAATTTGTAATAAAGATAAGATTTGATGATGTGGTGTTGAACGCGGTAAGCACAAATTTTTTTGTCCACCAGTGGTCTCTATATTATTCAAGAAGATGATCTACAATATTATTATTTTTATAGTGATTCCTAGAATGCACCCAAAATTCAAATGAATTTTGACAAGAATATTTTTGAATGTCTACCACTTCCGACACATGAAGAGAAATAAACATAAACCTTTAATCCCCCACTCTCTGTTCCCCTGGAACCTTCCTTAAATTCTTCTGCTTAATCGATCTTTATATGATTGACACACCATCTGATTTATTTATGGGACGAAGTCAAGCTTAGTTAAATTGTTACGTGCTTTTGCACAGTTAAATTTTACTGTTGGTGATGTTCATAGTTGATACACGGTTTAACTTTATAAAGGTAAATGCCAAATGCAATATTTTCTTAGTACTTTCGAGGAGATTTTTCTTTTTTTTAATACTGAGTTGTTAAAATGCGTTAATTTAAGAAAGATGAATGATTCATTATTTTACATAAGATGTTATGTATAATGTGTTCTACGTCATCTTATACCAGTGATTCTTCTTGGGACCTTAAGTATCTCCATCTCCATATATCGGCTTTGGCCTGAGCCCAAATTGATCAGAGTTAATATTTCAGTTTCCAATTTCTTATTTTCTTTGAGATATATTTGTGGAGTGTTTTCCAATTTCAATTAATGAAAGTGTACAGTGGTTATGGCTTAATATACAAATAATTTATAATACTCGAAAAACAATTTATAATATTCAAAGAACAATTTATAAATAAATAATAAATAAATGAGTAATACTCAAAGAACAATTTATAATAGACGAATAGCAACTAAGTAATACCCAAAGAACAATTGAGTAATGCTTTAAACACGTCTAAGTAATACTCAAAGAACAATTCATCAATATCCCAAGACCAAGTCTAAGCAATATCCCAAAATAAGTCTAAGTAATAACCTAAAGACAACTCACATATACCCCAAGAACAAAGTTTACGTAATACCACAAGAATAAGTTTAAGTAATACCCGAAGAACAAGTTAGTGATACCCTAAGAACAACATACTAATACTCGAAGAACAAGTCTATGTAATACCCTTAGAACAACCCACTAATGCCTCAATCGCTAAAAAATGGTGGGTTACAATATGGTCTATTAGTATATGTCTTATTACATTATGGTATACTACTTTTTATAAATTGAAGAGTAGTCTTTGGCCCACACCTTTTCACCCTTCTCACCCTCCATTGGGTAGTACCACCCCACCTCCCCACCACAATACTTTTTGTTGGTCCCGAAACGAGTACAATCAGTGTATGGGGGGGAATACACTGATGTCAGATTTTTTTGAAAGACTCAGAAAAATGTTCTTACACTCTCAGTCAGGATTTCCTGAATTACTCAGTATGCTGAAGGTCCACAGGGACAGCAGGGACAGTTCAGTAACGAGTCAGATAAGCTGAGTGTGAGTAATGTGCTCGGAAGCTCAGTAGAGATAACAAACCTACTGACTGCTTGGAAGCAAGTCAGTTGGACTACTATCTCAGTGAGCTAGAGTACGTGCGGAAAGTGAGCCCTTAGATTCTACTCGTTTTAGTTTCTGAAACCATTTTCTCTGAATTGCTTAGTAAACTGGTGGTTAGGGCTGAGTGTACCGTATTAAGATTCAGGATGATTGATTCAGTCCTGAGGATAAAACAATGCAGAATGTTCAGTTTATTATGATGACAGTTATGATCCTGAACAAGTATGTAAATCAGCACACATGCGACTTTTTAACGTGGTTCGGAGATAACCAACTCCTACGTCCACGGCCTGATTTAACAGGAAGCTATCCTCAAAACCCTAAGGATATGTGCTTGGTTTTACGTGCCAAGGGACACGAGTAGCCAACTTCCTCTCATAGGAACTGACCCCTGGGCGTTTTACAAGTCCCAGTCCTTCTAACCAACCAATCTCACACCCTGAGTGGTTTGGTATTCTGGTTTCCAACTGAGATAGCTCTAGCAATACAAAACAATGCTAAATATTAGAGCTATCGATCTAAGCAAATACGGAGTGAATCCTACTACAACACTAGGGAAATTTAATTGCAGAGTGTTGCTTATAGTATGCGTTGAGAGCTTGGATTCTTGAGAGTTTTCTCTTGGAAATTTCCCGTTAGTCTTGAATGGGTGCAAGGCTCTCCATATTTATAGGCAAGATTCAAAATAGATCCGTTGGAGGAGATCAAATCAAATCTTTCCTTTTTAGGGTAGTTGTAGGCTAGAAATACTGTTTGACCTAACCGCCATGCTTATTCTGGCAAGTTTGTCCCACTGCCTGCAACTTCTGAGACGTATTAAATGCTGCATTAAATGCTGCGCAGACTCCGTACATCCGTGTCGAAAGGTCATTGGCTCTCCGCTCTAATGGCTAGTTGACTTTCAGACATTTGTCATTCTTCGTATATTCAATATTCTGAGTCTCTTGTTAATAACTCAGTCTGAATGTTTGTCTCATTGGAGTCTTACTGACATTCTCTTTGTCTCTTGTCCCATAGCATAAATAACCTTTTTGCTTAGGACTTACAAGGTTCAGGTGATCTGAAGTAATGCCCGAGTCAGGTCTTATGTGTATTCAGCACAGCCTGATAGATTATTCAGCCCAGTATGTGTAACCTTTTTGCTTTGGACTTACATGGTTCAGATAAACGGAACCAAGGCCTAAATCAGGTCTTAAGTGCATTCAGCACAGCCTGATAGATTACATTTACTCTTCATTGACTAAGTTCTGTCCTGAGTATGCTTAGTGTACTCAGTAGAAACATCATCAGGCTTCGATCTTCAGCTTCAGACCCAGGCAATCTTCAGCAAGACTGACTGACTCCTTCAGGATGGATTATACTTCAAACTTCAGTAAATTGGGTCGACTCCAATATTCTTCAGTCTTCAGCAAGTTCCTCCTGTACTGAATTTCTAACCTAACTATGCTGAACTATTTTATCCTGAACAGCTGTACTTAGGCATATTCATCAGGGGTTTTGGGATCTAATCAAAATACTCAGATTGTCCCAACAATTTCCCCCTTTTTGATGATGCCAAAACCCTTAAGCAAATTCCTATTCATCTATACAGTCAACTGACTTAGTAAGTGAGAACAACTCAGTACCACCTGACAAACTAGGTACTTAGTCTATAAGATGTAAACAAGGAATGGGTTAGTACAGTTCTTGATAAGGATTCAGAAAAGTAAATTCAGGAGTCAACAAGAAGTTGTACTCAGGAAAAATAAATAACTTCATTGATAGATATAAGAGTTACAATTATCCTGAAGCTATTACAATTCCTGAACAACTATTTCCTGATCTATTCTTCATCCTTATTCCAAGCAGCTAGAGAAATCTCATACATCTCCAAGACTCGGTTCAGGACCTGCTTCATCCTATTCCGATCACCAACAGCCCCGGCAGCGCGTCCTACTCTGACGACTTCTTCTGATATCGCTTTCCGGTCCAGTTGTTTGGAGTTCCTGAAGAGTGGAGGAGGATACTTAATGAATTCCTGAGGAGCATTCTCTACACCTTCAGTGTCAGCATGTCTGATTATTTCAGCCCAAAGATCAGGGTGCTCCTGTGCCAACCAGTGATGGAGTATGACGTCTTTTTCTTCAGATAGATCGTCCCATAACCCCACCACGTAGAATAGGTAGGCCCACCTATTCCGGATCGGAATCCATACCTCCAACATCTCTATTGGAATGAAGTCTTCCACAAAATGAAGTGGAGGAGGGCCTTGATCTGGACTGACCACCATTTTCCTCTGAGTGTTCATCCGAGATTCAGAAGTCACAGATTTCTTCTTCTGAACCTGCGAAGTCAGATACTCATTGGACTCTTTCAAGCATTGGATCTGACTGAGGAGCGAAATCTCCTTCATCTTCGCTATCTTTTCTGCTTCAGTCATCACCTTTTTCTTCTGGGTGGTCAACCCAGGTTGCATTTGTTCCTCCATCTCCTTATACAAAGGTTCCAAAGCAGGATCTTCAGAGGGCCTTAATCTCTTCGGATCTGAACCTTCAGCAGCTTCGATGGCAGCTGCGGATCTAGTCCTCTTCCTTTCAGTAGCTTTCAGTTCAGGGGGGAAGATTTTCTTCTTAGCTTTACCAGTGGTAGCAATTTACTTCTTCCCTTCTTCCCCCTTTTTGGCATCATCGTCATTAATTCGCTTGACAACCTCATTTACTGACTCCGCCAATAATGCGAACTGACTGTCCATCTCAGTCTGCTTAGCCTGAATATGCCCAATCTGCCCGGCCATCCCTCTCAGGCCAACACTTAGCTTGTCGACGGCTGAATTGTGCTCAGCTTTTAGCCGTCCTTCAAAGTTCATCATCCGATTGTTCAGGGCAGATTCAATTTCCCTTTTCTCTTGTTCAGACATCTCATTCAGCAGCTCCTCCTTCAGTTCAGCTCGAAGCTTAGCCAGCTTTTCATCAACCAGTTGATCAACTTTCTCAGATAATTGTTGATCAAGAAAAGTGGCAAGCTTATTCTCCTGCTGAGTATGCACATTAGAGACCATTTGATTGCAGTTTTGAATGGCCCCCTTGGCTTGCTCAGAGATAACAGTGAGGTCTACTGTGAGTCCAGTCCAAACTTCATCGAGAAGGTCTATTGCGGCATGCATATCAGTGGCCATTTCATTCAGGTCTTTATTCAGCCTTTTCATTTTCTTATTCAGAGTTTCAGAATTTGAATCAACCCTACTTGCCTTTCGCTCAACAAGATTTAACCTTCTGTGACAATTGGCAAGCGCTCGTGAGGAATTCTCAGTAAACATGGCTGCTGGGGTGATCCAGTTTCCTCTAACTTGGATAAGACCTGTTCGACCCTCTCCTGAAGCCTCCGTAGTACCGAGTCTAAGGGGTGCATCATCGGCCGGTGCACTGACTCCTTCAGTGCCACCTTGCTGAATGTCTTCAGCAATCACAATCTCTTCCTTCTCATCTTCCTTCTCCTCCTCAACTCTTTCAGGCTCTGGCTCGGGGTAGATGCGTCTAACAGTTCTGATGAAGTCTACCATCTTGATCAGGTGATGTAAAGAATTCACATTGAAGTGATCAAAGAGAGCAGCTTCAGTTTCAGCCATTTTCTCCCATCCTCTCGACTCCCCGAGCTGACTCAATTCAAGCCAAGTTGCATTCCTGATCATGGCGTAAGTGCGAAGTTACACAACTGCCTCCTTCTGAGCGTCTGAGAGATCAGGAAACCTCCTCTCCACCATATCCACAGCAGTTTCCCTTGCCACAATCTCAAAATCAGGCAATGTGTTCTCATCAGGCGCAGGGAATGGCCATGGGGCTACAGCCTGAACTGGTTCAGCAGCCTCCTGCTCAACTCCTCCTTCCTGAGCAGGTTCCTCCTGATCCTTCTCCAAACTCTGATAGGTTGAGGCGATGTTGAGAATCAGTTGATCATGATCAGGGGATGCAACGTCCGGAATAGAAGTAATGGGAGCAATGTCAAGAGCGGCCTGAGCCGGTTCCTTCTCTGGAGTTACATGCTGAACAGCTTCTTCAGCAACTCTCTCTTCCACGAGCTTCTTCTCTCGCTTTGCTGACCCTGAATAAAGAAATTTCAGTTTCTGTTGCTTGGGTTTAGAAGGCTTGGGTTTGTCCTCCGCTTGTTTCTGAATAGAAATCTCTGAAGATTTGCTCTCCTGAGCCTTGACTCCTCCAGTCGTGCTTGCCTGAGCCTTCTTCTTCAGAGTTTTCGGTCTCCTCTTTGCGCCAGCATCACCGGAGTAAGCCCTGAACAGATCAATCTTCACTGGAATCTCGAGCGACTGAGCCTGATCAACGTCCCCGAGATCTAGGGTTTCCAAAATCAGTGAGATCTTGGTGCCAAAGTGCATTTTGGCCTCGAACGTCGCCTGACCCTCCGACGAATACTTGATTTTGCTGGTCTCAGCTACCAGCAATTGGAGGAAGTAATCCTCCCAGTGAAAATTGTGCACTGATGCATCAGAGATTGCCATCATCGTATAAAGCTTCGGTCTGGAGATCTGCTCCAATCCTCCGGCAATCCCCATCACTCCCTGACTTGTCAGGTCGAAGAAGTGACCATTCTCAGTCCTCAGGACTGATTTGTTGAGACCCGACCTCAGGACGACATCTCCATCGCAGAGAGACTGGAGAAAATCCTTCTCATTCCCAAGCTCGTAATCAACCGGGCTTCGTCCAGAGCGGGGAAGATTAAAAACCTCCTTAATCTTCTCCCTGATGTTGAGAGTGACCCATCTCCTGGTCATTTCCTCTTCTCCATCCTTCCCCTTCACACAGGAAGACAATGGAATGCAAGTCTCCCACTCCTGGGAATCCTTGTTCTGCGCCATCTTGAGGTAGAAAGCAACAACAAGTCTGGGATGGAGTCTCTGGGGTTTTGCTGTGATAAACTGCAGAAGACCTGCATTTTCATATAATTCTCGCACAGGCAAGATATCGGGGTGGTTAGAAGAAAAATCCCCAAATGGCTCGTAGTGGATCTCATTCCTGAGATGGAAGACATTCCCCAAGAATGAGTCCACCGAAGGAGACGCCATGGATTAAGTTGGAGATTTTGAAAAAAAATCGGGTTTCAGAGAAAATATATTAGGAAAAGATTTGGGTGCACAAAGGTTGCAATGACGAGCACTTCCCTTATTTATACTAAATTTCAGTTTTAATCGGATGGCTCAGAAAATAATGACTTATGAGATTCAATGGTCAAGATTAAAAAGTGAAATGCATGGAGACTCTCGGTTTTCAAAAGTAATTGGTCAAACTTTATCGAAAACTGTTCCCGCCCACAGTGCATTAAATGCACATTAGAGCATGTCCGTATTTAATTCAAATAAATTGTATTAAATAATAACCGAATATTAAATGAATGGCTGAGATTAAATGACAAATTAAATTGATTTGACAATACAGCAAACAGTATCAAGGATGATGCACGCAAGATCTGATGACTAGACATAAATCAGGAAACATACCAGTTAGTCAGATTTGTATTCTGACTGATACCACAAGTGACCTATCAGGATGACAAGCCCTGAGTTCAGTGTCCTGAATCTTAGTCAGTCTATACTGATCATCCTTTTCATACTGAATGTTCCCCCTACAACCATTCACAATCTCTCTGAGATTCCTTCATCCTGAGTCCATATTAGACATTCCCCCTGACCTTGAGCATTCTGATCAGAGATTCAGATTGAATCTCTTAAGCCTGGGTCAAGGAGTCCTAATTCTACTGATAGCTCAACAAATCTGGTTTCAGGCAAAGCCTTAGTCAGTATGTCAGCTCTCTGCTTATCAGTAGGGACCCTCTACATCCTGATGTCCTTCTTTTCAACATGATCTCTGATAAAGTGATGCCTGATGTCTACATGCTTACACCTTGTGTGTAAGACTGGGTTTTGGGATATGGCAATGGCACTATTATTGTCACAATAAATTGGGACTTCAGTGGCCTCAACTTGGTAGTCTCTCAGTTGTTGTTTCAGCCAAAGGATCTGAGAACAACAACTGCATGCCGCCATATACTCAGCCTCAGTAGTAGAAGTTGCAACACTGGTTTGCTTCTTAGAAAACCAAGAGATCAGCTTACTCCCTAGAAACTGACATGTGCCTGTAGTTGATTTCCTATCAAGCCTACAACCTCCATAATCTGCATCTGAATAGCCAGTCAGTTCTAGGTTGTCATCAGAGGGATACCAAAGTCCTAGATTTACTGTACCTCTCAGGTATTTCAGTATCTTTTTGACACTCTCTAGATGACTTTTCTTTGGATCAGACTGATACCTTGCACAAACTCCAACTGCATAAGTGATGTCAGGAAGACTAGTAGTCAGATACAATAAGGATCCTATCAGTGCCCTATATTCAGTCTGATTTACTGAGACTCCTTCTTTGTCAGGGTCCAGCTTCTCATTTGTGTTCATGGGAATACGTGAGACTTTGCTGGTCTGAACTCCGAATTTTTGAATCAAATCCTTCGCATATTTGGACTGATTTATAAAGATTCCGGAGTCAGTTTGCCTGAGTTGGAGACCCAAAAAGAAATTCATTTCTCCCATCATTGACATCTCAAATTTCCCAGTCATCAGCTTGGAGAATTTGTCACAAAGCTTCAGATTAGGAGATCCAAAGATTATGTCATCCACATAAATCTGAACCAAGAGAACATCCTCCCCTTCGGATATCCGGAAGAGGGTCCTGTCCACTGTTCCTTTTACGAACCCGTGGTCTATCAGGAATTGGGATAATGTATCATACCAAGCTCTCGGAGCTTGCTTCAGGCCATAAAGAGCTTTCTTCAGGTGATATACCTTATTTCCAACTTCGAAACTTGGAGGTTGTTCCACATAGACCTCCTCGTTTAGTACACCATTCAGAAAAGCACTCTTTACATCCATCTGATACACTTTGAATTTCTTAAACGTTGCATATGCCAGAAACAACCTGATTACTTCCAACCTTGCGACCGGAGCAAAGGTCTCATCATAGTCGATTCCTTCGGCCTGAGAGTAACCCTTTGCTACCAATCTGGCCTTATTCCTGACCACAACATTCTTCTCATCCCTCTTGTTCTTAAAGACCCACTTGGTGCCAATGACATGTTGACGCCTAGGTCTCTCAACTAACTCCCAAACCTGATTCCGCTCAAACTGATTGAGCTCATCCTGCATGGCTAGGATCCAGTTGGGATCAGCAAGAGCTTCTTCTATGCTCTTAGGTTCCTGATCACTCAGGAAGCAACAAAACATAGCGCTCTCACCAAAGGACAACCTAGTCCTGACCCCCTCATTGATATCACCAATGATATCAGTCAATGAGTGATCATCTAGCCACCGCCTCCTGCTGACGGGAGCACTGGGAGCTGCTGACGTTCCCTCGCCTGATCCTGAAACGTTAGTCTCAACAATAATAGGCAAAGAATAGGAAAGAGCAAGAACAGGGGATACTGAGTCATTTCCTGAGGGTTGGCCAATATCAGAGACATTGTTTCCCCCTACAGTGTTGGACTCAGTAATTGTCTCAGGTGCAGAAGCATCATCACCGACAGTACGTACCTCAGATTGAGTCTGTGCCTCCGTCTGAGACTCAACATACTCTGAGGCTAGGGCTAGCTGAGGGTTGGCCTGAGGTCCATCCTGATCATCATCATCATCATCCCATCCCTTGGGAGCACTGACAAGCTTGATCTTGAATTTAGGATTCTTCAGGCTCAGTCTCGTTATCCTCTTGATAACCCCCTTAGTGTCAGGATTCGGAACCTTTTTCCTATGCACTGATGCAATCTCATCAAACAAAACATGAGGTGTTTCCTCCACACGAAGGGTCCGACAGTTATACACCCTGAAGGCTTTACTGACTGAGGAGTATCCTAAGAAGACTCCCTCATCAGATTTGCTATCAAAGGCTTTTAGCTGGTCTTTCCCATTGTTCAGGATGAAATACTTACACAAAAAAATATGGAAATAGGAGATGCAAGGCTTCTTTTTATTCCAAGTTTCATAAGGTGTCTGAGCATGTTGTTTATTCAGCATAGATCAGTTCTGAGTGTAGCAAGCAGTGTTAATTGCTTCAGCCCAGTACTTCTTGGGCAGTCCTGACTCAGCCAACATGGTCCTGGCAGCTTCCTTCAGGGTCCAGTTTCTTCTATCAGCTACCCCATTCTGCTGAGGGGTCCTGGCTGCTATACCAAGGTTATTACAAAAGTCAGTTATAATAGAGTTTATAAACTCAGTTCCTCGATCTGATCGGATCCTGACTATGCTCTGCCCTATTCAGTGCTCAATTGCTTGAGTAACTCTGGAAGCTTGACCTGAGTCTCCTTTTTGTTCAGCAAGAAAATAACCCATGTATACCTGGAATAATCATCAACAACAACAAGGGTATATTTCCTACCATTTATGCTGACAGGAGTAACTGGACCAAAGAGATCCATGTGCAGAAGCTGAAGCACTCGGTCAGTTGAGAAGGCTTCTTTCACTTTGAATGAAGCTTTGGTTTGCT
>JAPKLY010000740.1:0-93124 GCA_026898435.1 Prunella vulgaris | reverse complement strand
ATTAAAGGAAATCTTACCATAAGTGGATGAATTGAAATACAAGCTACGAACCTCCAATTTGCTAAGTCTTGATCCAAAGCTCAAAATACAAAATTGAACTGCAGGAATAAAGCTCTAATCACTACGAGTATGTAGGAACAAATGGATCTAAAATTCGACGGACGGATCAAAAGTTATGGAAGAAAGAAGATTGAATCTAACTAAGAACCCACTAAGTAACTACCTAATTCTCTCTCTAAACTAATCTAAGAACTTGGAATTATGATTATTTAATAATGCTTGGAAATCTGATCCTTGAAGTATTTATAGTGCCCACAATGTTTGGTCCAAAATACCCTTCATTAAACGCTCGAAAAGACGAAACAGCCCTCGAAATTGGGCCTGTCCGTGGCATCACACGAGTGTACACAGTCGCCGCACGAGTCCAGCTCGTGTGATCACTCATGTGATACAACCTCACACGAACCAGAGCCTCCTCGTACGAGTGTGAGCTTGTGGTCGCACGAGTCTGAGCTTGTGGTCGCTAGAGCCAGGCTTGGTCGATCGAGCCAGGCTTGGTTGATTCTCGATTTCTTGTTTTCTTCATATCTTGAGTTCTAGAGCTCTGATTGACTCGATTCTTCTTGCGTTACAACCCTATATTCGAACTCTTCGACATGGTATATCATTTGCCTCCATTGGATCAACTCACAATTTCTGGACTTTTACAAACTTGCTCGTCTCTTGCCGATTTTTGCTCGTTTTCACTACAAAACACAACTTTCTAGCCAAATAGGGTTAAATGCACAAAGTATAGCATTTTAGGGTCAAATATGAACATAAGCACATCAAAACCTTATAAAAATAGATGCAAAAACATGCAATTATGACCCTAATCACCAGGTCACTCATTCATATTCCTTCTTGATTGTGTTCGAGCTGCATATTTGGATTATTCACATCACTGAAATTTAGCAGCTTTACCACACTATTCCACGTGCCGGCTCCCTCTCCATGGGATTTTCGTATCTCACCAGCAGGTGCACGCATCTGCGATTCCACCTCGTGGCCCCCTCCCACAACTTGCTGTCCTCCGCTGTGTTGGCATTCCATAGAACTAATCAGTGCAATAGAGAGTTGTTGTATTTCGCTATCGGCTATGGGCGCTTGATCATCCGCTCTGAGCCACGGCTCATATTGTCGTTTCAAACTAACATCGATTGATGTTTCCTCAAAGTTAATCGGGCAATCCTTTTCAACATGGTCCAGATGACCGCATAGATAGCAAAATTCCGATATACGTTCATATCGGTAGTAGATTACCTACATATCATTAAGGAGGCGAAGGATCATTCCCCTGTTAAGGGGTTTTGTGATGTTGATCTTAACTCGGACTCTTAGGCATTTCGCCATAGCTATCCCCTGTTCCGGAGCCTCCACTGCCATGACTTCACCGAGTCTTGCCCTAATTTTCTAGGCCGCACTTCGAGTCATTGAACACATCTGCAGGTTGTGGATTTGGATCCAAAAAGGGACCCAGCAGAGTCGAATCTCTGCTGCTCGTGTTTCACCCTTCAGTGCTTCCATTGCCATTAACGAACCATTTAGATTCCACGGTTGTTTGAACATTACCTTTTTCATTTCCTGGGGATCGCTAAACTCCTCTCCGTACATATCCTTCCCAATTGTGGAGATTTTGGGGGCATTCCGCAATTGCCATATACGTTTTAGGGTTGCCCCCAGGTCTATGCACGTAGCTGGTTTCTTCCCGATGAAGGTGGCGATGACGGTGTTAATTGGGTTGGCTAGATCATCCTCGTCGAGAGTTACCGGAACTTGCTCTGACTCAGATAGATTGAGTTTCTGGTATAGGGCATTTGGGATTTGGGGTTTAGGTATATATCGATTTCAGGTAGTTCTCTTCTGGTTTGATTTCGGATTATCAAAATCTGATGCAGGCTTGCACTCCATATATAGGAGAATTCATTGTCGGCCATGTCGGTGTGGTCGGAGGAGCTCACCGCCTTCGATCACATAACCGATCTCGGGGGAGGGGGAGAGGCTCAATTATGCTTGGTTGAGGGGGGAGGCCGCAGATTTTGCTGTGGGAGGCTACAAATTTGCCATGATTGGGGCTAGGAGTCGCCGGCTATAGCAAGCTTGGAGGCCACGACTAAATCTGTCGGTGGGAATTTGGGAATGGAGATCCCAAGTTTGATTTACTAACATACCTGAATACCTGGGATCAGCCGCCGGATACTTGAGCCACCGAAAATGATCTTGAAATCATTGGTACATAGCTTGCAACATTGGTTTGAATAAAAAAACCTAAAACCTAGCGGTATATTGCTTGCACCCGTTGGTTTGAATCTTAAATCATTCTTTTTCAGAGTGATTTGAAATCAAATCACCAAACCTCAAAGCCCAGAGATTTGAATTCTATCAATTCTGATTCCCCCTCTAAAAACTCAAAATTAAAACTTTTCCATTCACAATGCATTTCCAGACTCCAGAGTTTCGTCTCAAACTGGAAGAGAATATAAGTGAATGTGAGTAAAAATTCATTCATTCCTTCTATTATTAGAAGCACATTAATTCATTTTTTATAGTAAACTTTTTTTAATTATAATTAGATGATATATGGCAAGGAGTGGAAGAGAATCAAGGAGTATAAAATCTAAATTAGATGAAGAAGACAATCGAGTATTCGAATTAGGTATTAAATTTTTGGTTGCATAATATAAGGAACTAATTGCAATGTACTTTGTACTTTTTCATAACATATGTTTCTTTTGTGATGCTAAATAGATAGGACTCCTCACAAAAATCTCAATCACAGCCACAAGAGGCAAGGTATATTTTTTCAAATATTATTTTGAAACTTTTTGTATGTTTACTCATATAATCTGTAATAGTTTATTTTTACATAGTAAACTTGTTGTAAAACTGATTTATATACTAGTTGTTGGGACAATCTTGGTATTTTGATTAGATCCCAAAACCCCGGATGAATTTGCCTAAGTATAGTGTTCAGGATAAAATAGCTCAGGATAGTTAGGTCAGAGATTCAGTACAGAAGGACCATACTGAAGACTGAAGAATATTGGAGTCGACCCAATTTACTGAAGTCTGAAGTGTAAACCATTCTGAAGAAGTCAGTCAGTCTCGCTGAAGATTGTCTGTTCTGAAACTGAAGATCGAAGCCTGCTGATTCTTCCTGAAGTCAATCCTGAAGTACCATTGTCTGATGTTTCTACTGAATACACTAAGCATGTTCAGGACAGAACTCAGTCAGTGAAGAGTAAGTATTACCTATCAGGCTGTGCTGAATGCACATAGGACCTGACTTGGGCCTTGGTTCAGTTTACCTGAATCCTGTTAGTCCGAAGCAAAAAGGTAACACATACTGAGCTGAATAACCTATCAGGCTGTGAGGAATGCACAGTGGACCGGACTTAGGCTGTGGTTCAGAATACCTGAATCTTGTCAGTCCAAAGAAGAAAGGTTATTTATGCTATGGGACAAGAGACAAAAAGAATGTCAGTAAGACTCCATTAAGGCACACGTTCAGACTGAGTTATTACAAGAGACTCAGAGCATTGAATGTACGAGGAAGGATAAATGTCTGAAGGTCAACTAGCCGTTATAACGGAGAGCCAATGATCTTTCAACACGTAAGCACGGAGTCTGCGCAGCATTTAATGCGGCATTTAATGCGTCTCAAAAGGTTGCAGGTGATGTGACAACTTGCCAGAATAAGCATGGCGGGTAGGTCGAACAGTATTCCTAGCCTGCAATCTACCTAAAATAGGAAAGATTTGATTTGATCTCCTCCAACGGATCTATTTTGAATCTCGCCTATAAATATGGAGAACCTTGCACCCATACAAGGTTAACGGGAAATTTCCAAGAGAACTCTCAAGAATCCAAGAACACAAAGCATATCATAAACAACACTCTGCAATTAAATTTCCCTAGTGTTGTAGTAGGATTCACTCTGTATTTGCTTAGATCGATAGCTCTAATATTTAGCACTGATTTGTATTGCTAGAGCTATCTTAGTTGGAAACCAGAATACCAAACCTCTCAAAGTGTGAGATAGGTTGGTTAGAAGGACTGGGACTTGTAAAACGCCCAGGGGTCAGTTCCTAAGAGAGGAAGTTGGCTATTCGTGTCCCTTGGCACGTAAAACCCAAGTACCTATCCTCAGGGTTTTGAGGATAGCTTCCTGTTAAATCAGGTCGTGGACGTAGGAGTTGGTTTTCTCCGAACCACGTTAAAAAGTCCCCTGTGTGCTGATTTACTGTTTTGTTCAGGATCATAAATGTCATCATATTAAACTGAACATACTGCATTGGCTTTAACTTCAGGACTGAATCAATCATCCTGAATCTGAATACTGTGCACTCAGCCTTAACCACCTATTTACTAAGCAACTCAGAGAAAACGTTTTCAGAAACTAAAACGAGTAGAATCTAAGGGCTCACTTTCCGCACGTACTTTGACTCACTGAGATAGTTGTCCAACTGACTCGCTTCCGGGCAATCAGTAGGTTTGTTATCTCTACTGAGTCTCCGAGCACTTTACTCTTACTCTGCTTATCTGACTCGTTACTGAACCGTCCCTGCTGTCCCTGCGGACATTCAGCATACTGAGTACTTCAGGGATTCCTGACTGAGTACGTTGGAGCATTTTTCTGAGTCTTTCAGAAAAATCTGACATCAGTGTATCCCCCCCCATACACTGATCTAACTCGTTTCGGGACCAACACTAGTGAACTGTTAGAACAAGCTATATATAACATGATGTGAATTATATATATATATGTGTGTGTGTGTGTGTGTGTGTGCGTGTGTATTGTTAATTGTTATGTTTTAACTTTTAGAATTCGAGGGACAAAAATCACTGAGAGATCACAATTCTGGATCTCGTAAAGATGTTCAGCAGTCAGCTTCACAAAAATATGGTTGGCATTTAAAGTAGTAATGTGACTAGTTGTATTGATTACTATTTTTTAAATTTGTACTTGTTCTAATTAGCAGGTTGTAGTTCTAGGGGGGCATAAAAAAATGTGTGATTCAAGAACACCAGTTAGAATGAAAGGTTTATCACCAATCCAAGGATGTATAATAAAAAAATAGATTCTTATTTGATCCAATTCTGATTCAATATTGTTTTAGATTTCGTCTACAATAACTTCTTGTTGAATTATATTTTATAGAACGTGAAAAAATTGATTATAGATAGAGGATTGAAACTGACTCAGACAACCAACCAACACCTCGTGGATGTCTTTTGAGACACGCAGATGGAGAACATTATAAAAAAAGATATGTTGTTCAGAAAATTTTTGAAGGTTTGTTAGTTTGATTATAGTAATTTTCTCATTTCTCATGATTACAGGCTTTTGAAGGTAACTTGATGTATACAAATGTTTGAATTAAAATAATGATATATTCTAATTCTGAAGGAGAATACACATATCGTGGTGTGCCAGCAAAGGATAGGGAGAAAGAAAATTTAAGGAAAAGAAAGAAACTAGAAGCAGGTAATACTAATAATGGTTTGTTTGTGTTTGTTGGCTAATTTTGATATTTTATAACATATTTTCTTTTTGAGCAATATAGATGCATATGTTAACGATAAGGGAAAGAAGAAAATAGATGATAAGGGAGATGCACGAGATGATAAACGTTTCAGAGGGATTGAAATGAAAATTATGAGACCCAACAATTCCTTCGGTAATAAAAATATTAAATAACATAAAATTTCCAATTTAAAATTTTGTTATATGTTGTTTGGTAATAAATTTTTTGTTGATTTGTTCTGTAGGTGATCTTGAAGTTGTAAAAAATGAAACATATTATAGGTCAAATATTTGCACAACTATCAAGGAAATTAACACTGTGAGGTTTGGTGATAGCCATTTTAAAGGAAATAAGATGACCCCATTTTGGTTTTTGTTTGAATGTGTTTATGTTAGGAAGCATGATATGTTGATGAAAATGTGTACCAAGAATGAAGATGACATTAGGAAGATAGTTAGAACCTTTAACAAGGATAGTGGGGATTTTGTTATTGGGGGGAGGGGGAATTACTTATCAGTAACTGCAATGGACGCAAAGCTTATTTTCGGTATTAGCTGTGGGTCTAGAGTTATCACCTTGAGGACAGATGGTCATTGGATACCTGATTGAGTTAAGCGTTGTTTTAGGGATTTAATTACAAATAGAAAGATACAATTTGTGTTGTATAAACCTCATATACTTGAAAAAATCAAAAGAGCAGTAGAGAGAGATGACGAGGAGAGTGTTCTAGATACTTCCCCGATTGGTCCACTACTATTTTTAGCAGCTTTTTCAACACCAAATTAGAATGGAGTAATTTCTTGTTCCATTACCAAATATTTGGAGGATTTCTATCAAGTTTGTAGTTATGATTGAGCTGGTTTTGTTGTTGATATGCTGAGATCAAAGCTGATGTCAAGTGTGAATATGAAGTCCGGTGGATGTGCCAATATTCTCCCACTACTATCATTAACCATCTTTTTTTTTAATTTAGTAACGGTTATTAATTAATTAAACTAATAGTGGGAATATGCATTATTGGTTATGTAAGCATTCAAATATAATGAATCCAACTAGAGATTCCTTCCCTCGATTTTTAAGGTGGGACATGGGAAAGGTACATGAAGCAATTTTCAAAACATGATTGACTGATCTGAATGGAGTAAGTGATATAATTTGATTATATATAAATAATTTATGTATATTATGTGTTTTAGCAAAATTAAGTGTGAAAATTATTGAACTATTTATTCTGTTTCTTTCAAATATATTGGCTCATTTCAAATTTGTAGAGGAGTGTTGAGATCAAGTGGGCCAGAGGAGGAACATGTGAGATTGATAGAGTTGTTTAGACGGACAGAGTTTGATGATAACGTAACTGCCAAGCTTACCGAGTATTATTCTGAGTTGGATGCAGATGAAGGGGTTTTGAGGCTGGAAAATGAAGCATGTGGAAAGCGTATTGAGTATTCACCAGTTTTTGGGACACCGATGCATAAAAGGAATGAAACAAGTTTGTCTTATAATGAAGAAGATTATACCAAGTCAAAGGTTGAAACTTTTTAGAATAATTCATCAGGATGTAAGATCATTGTAAAAGATGAGAAAGGGAAGACTACGGACAATCCTATTTGTAAATTGTACACTTTAATACTTTAATTTTGAAAATTTTAAAAAATTTACGTTGTTAGACCTACGTTGGTATTCACGTGTTCTTATATAAGTTCTTGCTTGATATTTCATATTGATAGCTCCATATGAAAAAAAATTCACTATTTTTTAGATTGTGGTTCAGGGACAACCAAAGCTAGATGTACGTCTAGTGAAGATCATGATGGTTTGAAGTGCCCAACGTAAGACTGTTCTCCAAGTTTTAGAATTGGATTGTCACAGATAGAAGAGAAAACAACCAAGATTATAAAAAATATAGTTCAAGAGTACTGAAACATTGACAAGAGTGGTGCACAAACAGAATTTCAGGGGTTCTTTTCAGCTGTTGAAGATGAAAATGAACGAGACCTTCAAGGCAATGATGTGAGGGCTCAAGTGGATGATACTGGTGTTAAACACCAAGATGATGTTGCAATTTTAATCTTGAAATGGAGACATCCAGAGAACAATTCAAGGTGGACTTGAAGTAGAAGGATGAGAAGTTGCAGCTGATGAAGAAAAAGAATCAAGAGTTACAGAGAGAATTTGATTTACAGAACGAGAAGCTTCAGCAGATTAAGTTGCAGAACGATGAGTGTCAGCTGATGAAGAAGAAGAATCAAGAGTTGCAGAGAGAATTTGATGAACAAAACGAGAAGCTTCAGTAGATGAAGTTGCAAAATGAGTTGCAAAGCAAAGTAGATGAACTTTCTGTTCCCAATGCAACACAATTATATTCTGACCCAACAAACCTGGAGTTGTTGGATGCAATAGAGAAATTACATCATTTGGAGAAGGAGCATGAAGACTTGAAGAAGATGAATAAATACATGTGAAAGCTTGTGAGAGATCAAGTGCAGATGAATGAGAAAGAAAGGATAGCACGAGAACAAATTTAGACAGAGTAAGTTGGAGAACAATTGGAGGCAAAGGAACACAATGAGCTGGAAAAAGCTGGAAACCAGATGGAGAAAGAACAAGACCAACTAAAAAATGAGATAGAAGAAATGAAGAAAGATCAAGCAGGTGTTGTTGAGGTTGTAGATCTAGAGACAGAAGCAGAAGAAACTCATTAATATGTGGATGTGGATGAAAGAACACCTTGTCCAAAGGGTAAGAGAGAGGTAAAATACCCTGAGCTAAGTACCCTAGCTAAGAGGGTTAAAGAAACTGCAAAAGTGGATAGGAATGGTGTAAATCACGCCTTAGCTTCCAACTAATGAGCTGACGAGAAGACATGAAGGTATTGTGTGCATTGAAGATAATGATACTGTGATTCTAAGACCACAAAATTGTAAACAAAACCAGTACATGCACAAGTGGGATGAATTGCATGTTGCTGTTAAGAAAATAGAGAAGGAAATTCAGAATCTGTTGGACCAGCTAATACAAAAAATATTGATTGGGTATGTTTACAAATGAACAAATTTTATATGTCTTCACTATTCAGAAATTTTTGGTGTATTTCTATATAAATTGTTGATTAATGATATGAATTTTATTGTTATTTGTAGACAAGTTATTTGGGGGGGCGAGGAGCCTTGAGCTATTGTGACAATTCAAGGGATCATTGATATTCTACATTTTGAATGATTGTAAGATGCAATAAGTATTATTAAATGCAAGAAAAAGTGTTCATGTTTGTCTCGTGTGCATTCTATCTGAATTTTTTTTGTGTTTTATTACAGGTAATTGATGTGTGGTCTGAACATCTTATTCAAGCTTACAAAATATAAGTGCATGAATCAAAATATACACAAGTATTTACTGCAAGTTGTTGGGTAAATTTTCTATTCATTTCATATATCAATGTTTATAGGATTTTTTGTCAATATTGATTAACATGTTACTTTGTGTAATTAATAACATAGAGATTGATTAAAGATGAGGAAAAAACAACAAAGCTACATTAAACTTGTTAATTGACCAGCGTTTAGAAGAGTCCATAAATAATGAAATCTTGTTATTCCCTATTCTTGCTGGTGCTGGCAGTGGCAGTTCAAGCTATTTGGGTGATCACTGGACCCTATTGAGATTTAACATGCGAAAAAGTGAGTGGAAATTCTATAACTCAATGCGTCCAAGGAGTAGGGGGCATACATACCAACAACTGAAGAAATCCCTTGTTGTGGTAATATATATTCATTTATGAACACTTCATTCAAAAAAAGGTTTGATCTTATTGTACTTCTATTTTATGTTATATATTTTCATCATGATACAAGTAAAATATGTGGACCGCAAACTTCGTGAGATTTACAAGAGATTCTGACCTACTCATGGTTTCTTGAAACGCCCATTGGTGGATCTTGTACCTGAAGATTCTCTTCAGCAATCTTCCAGTACAGTAGATTGTGCCATTGTGGTCTATTATCACATTCAGAAGTTTATATTTGTTAAACCTAATAGAAAGGGGGGATACAACTAGTTGTCAGCTGGAAATTACCGTGCTTGTATGGCGAAATGGTTTGCGGATCCAAGTAATGTCAGTCATGGTTGTTGGTTTACTATAAACCAATATTAATATTTTGAATGTAGTGTGATAATTGTCAGAAAACAGTGAATCTGAATTATCTAGATGATGAATATTTGCTTTTGGTATAGGAATGTAGCACCCATCCTTTTTTATATGGTGGTTGCATGTAGTTACTCTAGATTAATAGAGGTATGTAAATGTGTGATGGGGGTGCTCTTCTAGTGTTTAACTTTTGATTAATGGAGCTTGAATTCTCTTTGTTATGAAATGAGGAAAATTGTGACTTTTTTCAGTATGGAATGGTTTTAATATTTCTGTGGAAATATGTGTGCTTTGCAAACCGTAATAGAGGAAAAATCATATAAAATATGGTCCATCATTGGGACATGCTTGTGTTACAGATAGGGCATGGTATTCAGGCCCATGTGCAACATACATGAATTGTGCAAAGTTGCAGTGCAAGATGACCCATTATACTAGTAATTTATTTTAAAAAGACATAACAATTATCAATAAACTACTGTGTTAATAAATAATAAAGAATTGGAAGTTGGATCATCTATAGGACCCTGTGCAAAAAGGGGTGTGTGCAGGGTTATATGTAAAAGATGTGTCCATTACCTAATTACAGGAATGTAATAGGTCCTAAAATGGGATTATTATTGGGCCCAGATAGGGTCTGTACATATTGGGCCTGTGCAATGAAAATGTTGCCTCGTACAATAATTGCTCATTTTGTAAAAAAAATAAAAAAAAATAAACTAAACATGCCCAATAATTTATTATTAAAAAAAATTTGAGACACTAAAAGTATTTTGGGAAGTTGGGGCCAAATATTTCCTTGTGAATTTTATTATAATAATGCAAATACTCAGACATCATTGGACCAAGTCAAATAATTTCTTTGCTAAAATGGGTGTGTTATTGGGCCCAATTTGGGACTGTGCATATTGGGCCTGTGCAATCTGGTATATGTGCAAAGCTAGGCTCGTGCAATAATCTCCAATTGATAAAAGAAGGCCCAGATTATATACCCCTACATACTTATTAGATACATATTTGTTTAATATATATATATTTATTATATTTTATCGAAAAGTTAATTAAAGTTTGACAGATATTTACTGACAAAATATTGTAAAGATTTTTCCAAACATATATTTCACATATTTTTATTGAAATATCGAGTAAATTTTGATAAAGATATATAAAAAATAAAATAAAGATATTTTAGGTGGGGTATCTAATAATGTTGGAGGGGTATTAGTTGGGCCCATAAAAGAATCTGAACTAAAAAAGCCCAATAATATATTATTAAAAAATCTTTTGAGATACTAAATAAATTTGGGAAGTTGGGGCCTTATATTGGGTTGTGAAGTTTATTATAATAATGCACATAGTGAGACATCATTGGGCCAAGTCCAAAAAAAATAATTTCTTTTGGCTAACCATTAATATCTTTACATCATGATTTCTTTGCTAAACATCATTTGTCTATTAGTAAAAATGAATTATTACATTTGGGTGGGTGAGACATCATTGGGCCAAGTCCAAAAAATTATTTCTTTGCTAACCATTGACTAACTATATTTTTCAAATATAGTAAAAATGTAAATTATTTGGGGCTTCTTCTATGAACAAATTTCCTTGCTAATCATTGGGCACATGTTTTAATCTGTATATTATTTTGTAAATTACATTGTTAATTTTGTAGATTTTTTTGTAAATGTCCTTTGACCCAATTGTGCTTATGCAAAAGAGATATAAGTGAAAAAAAGTACGTAAGAGAGCAAAATAATATCTTCAAATAATGTACCGTATAGTTAAAAAAATACATTTATCATTAGGCTCAAATGCACTAGAGTGCAATATTTTAGCTAGTGCAAACATAATTATTTAAACCCAAAATTATTTAATTTAGTAAACAAAAACCAATATATTGTACATTTAATAAAGTAAATTTTTATTATTCGTTATAATAATTACTCCCTCAATCCACCAAATTATTTTCTACTTTTCTTTTTTATTTATCCACAATACTTTTTTTTATTTCTTTATTTGGAAATAACTTATACTGACAATAAAAGTTTGGGGCCCCATAATACTATTACATTTTCTTTATTTTATTTATCATTTCAATATAATACTACTGTTGGGACAATCTGAGTATTTTGATTAGATCCCAAAATCCCTGATGAACTTGCCTAAGTACAGTTGTTCAGGATTGTCTAGTTCAGGATAGTCAGGTTAGGGATTCAGTTCAGGGGGAACGTGTTGAAGACTGAAGAGTTTTGGAGTCGACCCAATAACCTGAAGTCTGAAGTGCAAGCCGTCCTGAAGAAGGTCAGAGTCAGTCTTGTTGAAGACTGCCTGAACTGAAGCTGAAGACCGAAGCCTGAAGATTCATCCAGAAGACTATCCGGAGTTCCATTGACTGATGTTTCTACTGAGTACACTAAGCATGCTCATGACAGAACTTAGTTAGTGAAGAGTTGTGAATAACCTATCAGGCCGAGCTGAATGCTCGTAAGACCTGACTTAGGCCTTGAGTCAGTTTATCTGACACATGTAAGTACAAAGCAAAAAGGTTACACATACTAAGCTGAATAACTTATCAGGCGGAGCTGAATGCTCTTAAGACCTGACTTAGGCCTTGGTTCAGTTTACCTGATCCATGTAACTCCAAAGCAAAAAGGTTATTTATGCTATGGGATAAAGAGACAAAGAGAATGTCAGTAAGACTCCGACAAAGACAAACATTCAGGCTGAGTAATTAACAAGAGACTCAGAGTATTGAATGTACGAGGAAGGACAAGTGTCAGGTGGTCAACTAGCCGTTTGTACGGAGAGCCAATGATCTTTTGACACGCATGTACGGAGTCTGCGCAGCATTTAATGCGTCTCAGAGTTGCAGGCGGCGAGACAAAGATTGCCAGATTAAGCATGGTGATTAGGTCAACAGTACATCTAGCCTGCAACCACCCTAAATAGGAGAGATTTGTAAAGATCTCCTCCAACGGATCTTTTTCAAATCTTACCTATAAATACAGAGAGCCTTGCACCCATTCAAGGCCAATGAGAAATTTCCAAGCGAAAGGTCTCAAGAATCCAAGCACTCAAAGCATACTTTGAACAACACTCTGCAATTAAATTTCCCTAGTGTGGTGATAGGATTCACTCTGTATTTGCTTAGTTTTGATAGCTCTAATCTTTAGCATTGCTTTGTATTGCTAGGGCTATCCTTAGTTGGAAACCAAGAATATCAAACCACTCAGTGTGTGAGATTGGTTAGTTAGAAGGACTGGGACTTGTAAAACCACCCAGGGGTCAGTTCCTAAGAGAGGAAGTTGGCTAATCGTGTCCAGGAGAGAGCGTGACGAGCCTGAGCGTTGCAGAGATGAGAAGAGCTCCAAGAGGAGAGACGATGCTGATCCCAGAAGATCCAGCTCCAAACCTGAGAGATCATCAGGGAGCAGTAGAGAGTCGTCAGAAAAGAGGTACACTGACAAAAAGTTTTCTTCTGATGTAGATCAGTGTTACCACTGCAAGAAGACCGGACATTATCAGTATGTTTGTCCGGAGCTCAGTGCTCGTAAGCAAGAGGATCAGAGAGCAAAGAGAGAGCTCAGGGCTTATGATCGGAGAGCAATGCATGCTGAGGATTCCTCAGATACTGATGGCCCAGGACACCGGTCCCCTGAACTCTTCTCCGATGAGGAGTACGATGATCTCTGCCTTATGGCAGATGATGATGTATGTTCTTCTGCCTCTTCTCCTGATCGCGCACCTGAGCTTAGCTCAGATTCGGCAAGGGATCTCGACCTTCAGCTCGCTTTAGTGCAATTGATGGATGATTTCTCAAGGCTACAAGAGACTCATATTCATACAGTGGATGTGAATGCACAACTGAGTGGAGAGAATGATCGGCTAACTGAGTCTCTCAGACTAAAAGATGCTGAGGAAGCCTTGACGTTAGCAAACCTTCAGAAAGAGTTACCTCATGCCCCGAAAAGGCATGATGAGACTCCAATGGAGGTTGAAAGACTGAAAGGTGAAATCAGCTCACTGATTGAGACTCGTGACACTGATTTGTTCCTCACTCAGGAACAAAAGATGATTGAGCTAGAGTAATGTTCGAAACTGAGTGGCAAGCTCACCTTATAGCTGAGCAAACTGCTTGGGATCTTGAGCTGATCTCAAAAGAGAATGCTCATCAGAAACTGGTGCTTCAGTACACCACTGAGCTTGAGGCCCTGAAAGAAAAGAATGGGCATCTTGAGGAAAAGCTGAAGAAGTTACACACATCTTTCCAAGTGGTTGATGAGTTAACAAGTTTATCTCAGCTGACCGATGGTGCTAAAGCTGGGTTAGGCTATGATGCCTCAAGAACCCAAAGGGCAAGAAGAAGAGAGGTGCTTCAGGGAGCACTTCTCAGAAGAAGTTTGTCCCTGCCCAAACTGACGACACAAGAGCCCAAGTGTTGCTCGTCAGGATAAAGGCAAAGGGAAGGAGAAAGTGTCTGAACTTGTCAGGCAAAGGACTGAGGAAGCTAGGCCAAAACCTAAGGGAAAGGCCCAAGCTCCTCATCCTGAGTCGAGGAAGAAGGACCAAGGGAACTCCAATGCTCAGCCTAGGAACCCTCAGACTGGAAAGAACTCAGCTCCAAGTACTTCTCAGGCTCAGCCTAGAAATACTCAGGGCAGAGGGAACTCTGGTCAGGGGAGGTCTCAGGCAAGGCCAAGGACTACTGAAGTCCAGACACCTCAGACAGGGCACAGGTCCCATCAGGAGCATCCCAATCCTCAGAGGAGAAGGACAAACCAAATGGCCCCTGAAAGGCAACGGAGACCTGACTCCGATAACGCTCATGTCAGACCTCAAGTGCCTAGAGATCAGGCCCGAGCTGCTCCTTCTCAGGACAGACCTCTGCCCAACACACCCAGGCCAAGGAGGAACAGGAGGCCCGCCCCTAGGAATCAAACCAGGGCTCCCGAGACTCAGGCTGACACACATACACCCTCAACTTCCCAGGCACAGAGGAAGAAAGGGACAGTGTATGTTGATGTTTCTGGGAGACAGGTTTACACTTCTGATGCCATCAGAATTTTTAAACAAATCTGGATCCCGAAGGGTATGGCTGACAATGTAGGACCCAATACGAGATGGGTACCTGAGGCCTGATTCTTTTCAGGTCGCTGCGGGCTACAAGAAGAAGAAGGAGGATCTGATGAAGGACTGGTACTTGGACTCAGGATGTTCCAGGCACATGACCGGATTTCGTGATCTCCTTCAGGACTACGTAGCTCAGGAAGGCCCGCAGGTAATCTTTGGTGATAACTCTAAGGGTTTCACCAGAGGATTCGGTACCCTTGTTGTTGGTTCTGTTAAAGTGCTTAATGTATCCTATGTTGAGGGTCTTAGGCATAACCTACTTTCGGTCAGTCAGTTTTGTGATCGAGGACATAGTGTAGAGTTTACATCTAACATATGCCTTGTGAAGGACAAATCTACACTGCAGGTTCTGATTACAGGAGTCAGGATAGGGAATGTATATTTTGCTGATTTTAAGAGCAGCTCTCCTGAAACTTGTTTGGTCGCTAAGAGCTCTTCTGAGCTCAGCTGGCTTCGGCATAAATGCCCGAGTCACTTAAACTTCAAGATTATTAACAAAATTTCTATACTTTCTCTTGTAGATGGTCTACCTAATGAAGTTTTTAGCAAAGACCACGTGTGCGGAGCATGTCAGGAAGGCAAGCAAACCAAAGCCTCATTCAAGGAGAAAGATGCCTTCTCAACTGACAGAGTGCTTCAGCTCCTGCACATGGATCTCTTTGGTCCAATTACTCCTGTCAGCATGAATGGTAGGAAATATACCCTTGTTGTTGTTGATGATTATTCCAGGTACACATGGGTTATTTTCTTGCTGAACAAGAAGGAGACTCAGGTCAAGCTTCCAGAGTTACTCAAGAAATTGAGTACTGAACAGGGTCAGATCATCGTCAGGATCAGATCAGATCGGGGAACTGAGTTTATTAACTCAATTATAACTGATTTTTGTACTGACCTTGGTATTGCTCATGAGACTTCTGCAGCCAGGACCCCTCAGCAGAACGAGGTAGCTGAGAGAAGGAACCGGACCCTGAAGGAAGCTGCCAGGACCATGTTGGCTGAGTCAGGACTGCCCAAGAAGTATTGGGCTGAAGCAATCAACACTGCTTGCCACATTCAGAACCGATCAATGCTGAACAAACAACATGCTCAGACACCTTATGAAACTTGGAATAAAAGGAAGCCTCGCATCTCCTATTTCCATATCTTTGGGTGTAAGTGTTTCATCCTGAACAATGGGAAAGTCCATCTTAAAGCCTTTGATAGCAAGTCTGATGAGGGAGTTTTCTTAGGATACTCCTCTGTCAGCAAAGCTTTCAGGGTGTATAACTGTCGGACCCTTTGTGTGGAGGAAACACCTCATGTTGTGTTTGATGAGACTGCATCAGTGCGTAGAAAAAAGGTTCCAAGTCCTGACATTGAGGGGGTTACCAAGAGGGTGACAAGACTAAGCCTGAAGAATCCTGAATTCAAGATCAATCTTGTGAGTGTTCCCAAGGGATGGGATGATGACGATGAAGATCAGGATGGACCTCAGGCCAACCCTCAGCAAGCCCCAGCCTCGGAGAATGTTGAGTCTCAGACGGAGGCACAGACTCAACCTGAGGTACGCACTGTTGGTGATGGTGCTTCTGCACCTGAGACAGTTACTGAGTCCAACACTGTAGGGGGAAACAATGTCTCTGATATTGGCCAACCCTCAGGAAATGACTCAGTATCCCCGGTTCTTGCTCGTTCCGCTTCCTTGCCTGTTATTATCGAGACTAACATTTCAGGATCAGGCGAGGGAACTTCAACAGCTCCCAGTGCAGCCGTCAGTAGGAGGCGGTGGCTAGATGATCACTCATTGACTGATATCATTGGTGATATCAATGAGGGGGTCAGGACAAGGTTGTCCTTTGGTGAGAGTGCTATGTTCTGCTGCTTCCTGAGTGATCAGGAACCTAAGAGCATAGAAGAAGCTCTTGCTGATCCCAATTGGATCCTAGCCATGCAGGATGAACTCAATCAGTTTGAGCGGATTCAGGTTTGGGAGTTAGTTGATAGACCTAAGCGTCAACATGTTATTAGCACAAATTGGGTCTTCAAGAACAAGAGGGATGAGAAGAATGTTGTTGTCAGAAACAAGGCCAGACTAGTGGCAAAGGGTTACTCTCAGGCCGAAGGGATCGACTATGATTAGACCTTTTCTCCGGTCGCAAGGTTAGAGGTAATCAGGCTGTTTTTGGCTTATGCAACATTCATGAAGTTCAAAGTGTATCAGATGGATGTAAAGAGTGCATTTTTGAATGGTGTACTGAACGAGTAGGTTTATGTTGAGCAACCTCCAGGGTTCGAAATTGGGAATAAAGTATATCACCTGAAGAAAGCTCTTTATGGTCCGAAACAGGCTCCGAGAGCTAGGTATGATACACTTTCCCAGTTCCTGATAGACCACGGGTTCGTGAAAGGAACAGTGGACAGGACCCTCTTCAGGATATCCCAAGGGGAGGACATTCTCTTGGTTCAGATTTATGTGGATGACATAATTTTTGGATCTCCTAATCTGAAGCTTTGTGAGAAATTCTCCAAGCTGATGACTGGGAAATTTGAGATGTCAATGATGGGAGAGATGAACTTTTTTCTGGGTCTCCAAGTCAGGTAATCTGACTCAGGAATCTTCATAAATCAGTCCAAGTATGCAAGGGACTTGATTCAGAAGTTTGGAGTTCAGACCAGCAGAGTCTCACGTATTCCCATGAACACAAATGAGAAGCTGGATCCTGACAAAGAACAGCCTCAGTAAATCAGACTAAATATAGGGCACTGATTGGATCCTTATTGTACCTGACTGCAAGTCGTCCTGACATCACCTATGCAGTTAGAGTTTGTGCAAGGTATCAGTCTGATCCAAAGAAAAGTCATCTAGAGAGTGTCAAAAAGATACTGAAATACCTGAGAGGTATAGTCAATTTAGGACTTTGGTATCCCTCTGATGACAACCTAGAACTGACTGGCTATTCTGATGCTGATTATGGAGGCTGTAGACTTGATAGGAGATCAACTACTGGCACATGTCAGTTTCTAGGGAGCAAACTGATCTCTTGGTTTTCGAAGAAGCAAACCAGTGTTGCAACGTCTACTACTGAGAGACTACCAAATAGAGGCCACTGAAGTCCCAATTTATTGTGACAATAATAGTGCCATTGCCATATCCCAAAACCCAGTCTTACACACAAGGTGTAAACATGTAGACATCAGGCATCACTTTATAAGAGATCATGTTGAGAAGAAAGATATAAGGATGGAAAGGGTCCCTACTGACAAGCAGAGAGATGACATCCTGACTAAGGCATTGCATGAAACCAGGTTTGTTGAGTTGTCAGTAGAGTTAGGGCTTCTTGACCCAGGCTTAGGAGATTCAGTATGAACCTCAGCTCAGTATTCATAAGGTCAGGAGGAATAGCTAACTCAGGATCAGTTTGAGAGGTCAGTAGAGAGAGGGTGAATGGCTGAAGGGGGAACAGTCAGGAAAAGGGATGGTTAGTATAGACTGACTAAAGTTCAGGACACTGAATTCAGGGCTTGTCACCCAGATAGGTCAAAAGTGGTATCAGTCAGATATCAAAATCTGACTGACTGGTATGTTTCCTGAATTATTATTAGTCATCATATCTTGCTTACATCATCTTTGATACTGTCTGTCGAGTTGTCAAATCATATCCTTTTATCGTACAATCTCAGCATTTCATTTATTATTCGGTTATTATTTAATGCAATAATTTAAATTAAATAAGGACATCCTCTGATGCGCATTAAATGCGAAGTAGACGGGAACGGTTTCCTATAAAGTTTTGAATTATGACCTTTGAAATCCAAAACTGCTCAATCCACGTGCATGCAGTTTTAAAACTTTAATCTCAACCGATGAATGTTAAAGGTCTTTTATTCTGAACCGTCCGATTTAACTGAATTTTTGGTATAAATAGATGTTGATCTCATTCTGAGAAACCTTTCCACTCTCTGAGATTCTTGCATTCTATACCATATTTCTCTCTCTACTCTCTAACCTTTCAGATTTAATGGCGCCTTCCAAAACCACCATGTTTCTTGAAAATTTGGAGGCACTGAAGGGCCAAGTCAACTGCGAGCCCATGGATGATTTCTCCTCTGGGCACCCAGACATCTTGCTCATTCAAGAATGGGTCACGAAGGCTGGTATTCTGGATTGGGTTTTGAAAATGCCAAAGAAGTTGTGCCCATCCCTCGTTGCTGGGTTTCTTATCAGGCTGCGGGAGAACGCAGAAGGTGAGCTCGTTTCTTCCATCCCCACTCAGCACTCTGCTGAAGTTGATGGGGATAATGGTGTGAAGAGGACCTCGATAAAGATCAACGTGAGGAAGTTGGTCAGGGATACCTTCAACTTGCCCCATTCCGAGGAAGATCAGCAGTTGGATCTTCCTCATACCTTCGGAATCGGGAAAGAGCAACAGATTCTGAACTCATTTGCTGATGGAAAGCCCCTAATCAAGGTCAGACTCCACAAGTCAGTTCTGACTCCTGTGGAGAGGCATCTACTGGACTTGGTCAGTCAATCAATCATGGCGACTGCTGGTGGGAAAGAGCAGGTGTCCAGGCCTAAGCTATATCTGATGAAAGCTGTGGTGGAGGACAAGAAGTTTGACTGTGAGGAATTCTTCATTCAGCAATTGGTTGCTGAGAGCAACGAGGTGATTGAAGGCACTGATGGGACTTGCACTTTCTCCAAGCCAGTCCACTATGGCACTCGCATCTCTCTGATGCTTCAGACTCTGGGTCTTGGAGATCTGGATAAAGAAAACTTCACTGAACTGACTGGCAAGCAGACTCTCTACAAAAGCTTGTCAGCAGGGAAGGGCAAATCAGTGAAGAAAAAAGCAGAGAAGAAGGCTTCAGAGAAGAAGAAAGTTATGGAGAAGGCCACCACAACCATCAAGTCAATTATTATGAAGATGAAAAACACTTCAAAGGCAGTGTCAGTCTCACCATCCAAAGACTGACTGACAAGGAAGACCTCTGAAGACGAAGATGAGGTGGTTGTGGAGGATCCGAAGGGAAAGGTAATTGCTTAGGAGATTGAGCATCAAGTGGCTCAGGAAGTTGAGCGAGAAGTTAGTTCGACTCAGGAACCAGTAGGTGCTACACCTACTCAGGAACAAGATCTTGTTCTAGAGAGTGACAAAGCCGATGAGCAGATTCAGTCTGCCCTGATCACGGTTCCTGATATGGTGGCCGGGTTGGAGGTAACTCCGGCGGCTTTGGAGGAAAGAGCGCAGGAAAAGGAGGAGAAGGAAGTAGAGGTTCAGGGGGAACCTTCAGGAACTGATGCTCAAGGGGAACCCGACAAGGGGGAACCCATGGAGGTGGAGTCTGAGCATCAGCCTAAACCGTCTACTGCTGAAGAGACACCACTCTTGATCGAATTGCCTTGGAGATTCCCAGCTCCAGCTGAAGGCATCCTGACTCCATTTGAAATGCTGACTCGGAATCAGGCTCTGATGATTGTCTCTCAGCATCTCTCGGATTTGACTGAAGCTCAGCAGGAAGAGGCAGTTCAGCTCCGAACATATGCCCTGACCAGAAGAGCAACCTATCCGAAAATGGCCACTGTTGTGGAAAAGAAGGGATGGGAAAAGCTTGCTGAGGAAGAAGCTGCGTTATTTGACGCCTTTAAGGTCATATCCATTACTCCACTACTTAGGGTAGATGATTTTATTGCAACTGTCAAGGAAATCTACCCTAAGGTTGTGGTTGCTGAGCCTGAGAGGGCTGAAGGTGTTGATATGGAACTGGTGAGAGTTCCGGAAGAAAAAGGGAAGGAAGTGGCAGTGATTGCTGAGGATGGTCAGCAAGGTGGCACTGAAGGGGTCAGTGCACCGGCCAATGAAGTACTCCTTGGACCCGGGACTGCTAAGGCCTCAGGAGAGGGTCCATCAGGTCTGGTCCGTGCGAACAGTGGTTGGATCACTCAGGAGTCCTTATATGTGCAGAACTCTTCACGAGCACTTGCCAATCTTCACAGACGGGTGATCGTTGTTGAGGGAAAGACAAGGAGGTTCAGTGACTCTACTGACCTCATCAGCAAAAGGATGAATTTACTGAGTCAGGATCAGGTTCGCTTGGATGCAGAATGGGCGGAGGCGATGGCTAGTCTCGGAGTCTTTGTAGGGACTGAAGTCACGGCAATTGCAGCACAAACCTCAGAAACACTTGAAGCCTGCAAGAAGATGTCAGCCGATGCCTTATCTGAGCTGGATGCAAAGTTCAACACTTTGCTGGATAAAAAGGTGGAAGAAAGGGTTGCTCAGATGAAGGGTGAGATCAAGGCGGAGCTACTTGCTGAAATGACCGCCAAGACTCAATCGGCTGTTGCTGAGACATGTGCCTCTATGAAGACTGACAACACCAAGGCCATTTCCACTGAGGCTAAGGACCAACTGAAGATCTACGGTCTGGAAGTCAATTTCCTGATAGGCTATATGCAAGACTATGAAGAGACTCAGCACGACATGTCTCATGGATTCGAATTACTTGCCCAAACCCTTGAGGAGGTCATCAAGAAAGTAAATACTGATGATGCCAAAAAGGGGGAAGGAATAGCAAGGAAGAAGAAACTGATTCAGTCAGTGCTGCAGAGGAAATCAGTTCTTGGTCCCAGTGGAGAGGAGAAGTGTTCGTCCCTAAAGAAGACTTTGAGTCTTCTTGTTTTGAAAACAGCTGACTTTACAATCAGTTGAGTGCACCGTGATCTTAGTGTGCGGAAACGTTTTTAGTTAAATCCTTTTTAATTAGAAAAACCTTTTTAATCTTTAGTGCAGCAAGTTGGAGCAATTAAATAAAGCAAGAAAAACACACAGGATTTATAGTGGTTCGGACCAACTGTCCTACATCCACTCTCCTCAATCCAACTCGGAGTTGAGGGGCTCTCTTACTCACTTACTAACTCCCTTACAACCTTCGAGAGAAATCTCTCTTACAACTTGTTAGTGCAAAGACTGCAACTAACTAATCGACTTCTATAAAGTCTTACAAATGAATAATAAATATGTGAACGTGTTTGTATACAGAGGAAAATATTGTAGCCTATCTGCTAGTGTAATCGTGCATAGGATCGTTGTGATTTTTCTCTCTTGTACCCATATTTATAGGTAATAAAAACTAGCCGTTAGAGTTGACTAGGATTCGAAATCCCTATAAATATGTAATTAATCAATCAGAGTGATTGATTGATTCTTGATTTCCAGGTTGATATCTTTCCATCTTTGGCTTGATCTTCAATCTGATTGACTTGATTGATTGCCTATGATTCTGGAAATCTTCTAGCAGTTGATGTGATCTTATACTCTTGACATGATTGACTTTCTGTAAATAGATCTTCTATGCAACAGCTTCAGACGACCTCAACTGCTGCTGGTGGTCCTCGTCTGATAAGTTCAGGGATCAGCTGGTATGTTGAGTCATAGCTGTCCTGAACGCGTCTCAGCTGATCTGGGTGCTCCTCTGCTGATATGGCCTCGTCTGATTTCTGCACCTCAGCTGATCAGCTGACCAGACATCAGCTGACCTGGACCTCAGCTGACTTGACATCAGCTGACCTGTCCTCAAGTAATGACTTTCACCTCAGCTGACCATCCTCAGCTGATTTGATCTGACACCAACTGACTTCACAAGGTCAGCTGGTTTTAATGTCATCAAAACATAAAGGGTTTCCCAACAAGAAGAAACGGACAAGGTCAGTTTCTGCGGCTGAGGCGAGTCAGAGTCAGCCCGCTCAGAAGAAGCTGAAGCTGACTGAGGATCATTTGGCAGCCATCTAAGAAGAATCATAGGAAGCTCAGTATCCGGGTTCAACTCAGAAGAAGGTTCCTGAAATGACCGAGAAGGAGAGGATGGCGAGATTGGTTGAAATTACGCGCCTCGGTCAGATTCAGAGGCTAAAGGAGTCCAATGAGTACTTATCCGCTCAGTTGGAGAAGTACAAGTCTGCTCAGGCTACGAAGAAAAAGACTCAGCGGAAGCTGAAGGCTGTTCAGGGTCAGGGACCCCCGAAGTCCATGCTGATTGAGGAGTTCATTCTGATGGAACTGATGGAGCACTGGATTCCGATCAGAAATAGGTGCAGTTACCTTTTCCATGTGGTGGAAATTTGGAATGACCTGAGTGATGATGTGTATGACATTTTCCACTACTAAATGACGGAAGAGTATCCAAATCTCTGGATCAATATTATTCGATATGCTGACGCACAAGGCGTAGAGATTGCTCTTCCTGACATGGTCAGGTATGCTCCTCCTCTTGTCGGAAACACTAATCAGCTGGATAGGGCAGCCATTCAGGCCGAAGTTGTCAGAGTCGCCCAAGTTTTGAAGGTTGCCTCTGATCCAATCAAGTTGGATTTATGTCTGAGAAGAGTGCTTGACATGTATGGCATTTCGGCCAGTCGCTGGGAAGGAGATGAAGAGTAAGACTGCTCAGGAGTTAGTTGTCTGGGAAAATTATGTAATAGCTTCAGGATACTTGTACTTTTCAGATCTATCAATGACGTTATTTTATTTTCCTGAGTACAACTTCTTGTTGACTCCTGAATTTACTTTCCAGTATCCTTATCAAGAACTGTACTAACCCATTCCTGTTTCCAACTTATAGACTAAGTACCTAACTTGTCAAAAGGTACTGAACTATTTGCACTGACTAAGTCAGTTGATTGTATAGATGGTTAGGAATTTGCTTAAGGGGGAAATTGTTGGGACAATCTGAATATTTTGATTAGATCCCAAAACCCCTGATGAACTTGCCTAAGTACAGTTGTTCAGGATTGTCTAGTTCAGGATAGTCAGGTTAGGGATTCAGTTCAGGGGGAACGTGTTGAAGACTGAAGAGTTTTGGAGTCGACCCAATAACCTGAAGTCTGAAGTGCAACCCGTCCTGAAGAAGGTCAGAGTCAGTCTTGCTGAAGACTGCCTGAATTGAAGCTGAAGACCGAAGCCTGAAAATTCATCCAGAAGACTATCCGGAGTTCCATTGACTGATGTTTCTACTGACTAAACTAAGAATGCTCAGGACATAACTTAGTCAGTGAAGAGTTGTGAATAACCTATCAGGCCGAGCTGAATGCTCGTAAGACCTGACTTTGGCCTTGAGTCAGTTTATCTGACACATGTAAGTGCAAAGCAAAAAGGTTACACATACTAAGCTGAATAACTTATCAGGCGGAGGTGAATGCTCTTAAGACCTGACTTAGGCCTTGGTTAAGTTTACCTGATCCATGTAAGTCCAAAGCAAAAATGTTATTTATGCTATGGGACAAAGAGACAAAGAGAATGTCAGTAAGACTCCGATAAAGACAAACATTCAGGCTAAGTAATTAACAAGAGAATCAGAGTATTGAATGTACGAGGAAGGACAAGTGTCAGGTGGTCAACTAGCCGTTGTACGGAGAGCCAATGATCTTTTGACACGCATGTACGGAATCTGCACAACAGTTAATGCGGCATTTAATGCGTCTCAAAGTTGCACGCGGTGGGACAAAGATTGCCAGATTAAGCATGGTGATTAGGTCAACAGTACATCTAACCTGCAACCACCCTAAATAGGAAAGATTTGTAAAGATCTCCTCCAATGGATCTTTTTCAAATCTTACCTAAAAATACAGAGAGTCTTGCACCCATTCAAGGCTAACGGGAAATTTCCAAGTAAAAGCTCTCAAGAATCCAAGCACTCAAAGCATACTTTGAACAACACTCTGCAATTAAATATCCCTAGTGTTGTGATAGGATTCACTCTGTATTTGCTTAGTTTTGATAGCTCTAATCTTTAGCATTGCTTTGTATTGCTAGGGCTATCCTTAGTTGGAAACCAAGAATACCAAACCACTCAGTGTGTGAGATTGGTTGGTTAGAAGGTCTGGGACTTGTAAAACCACCCAGGGGTCAGTTCCTAAGAGAGGAAGTTGGCTATTCGTGTCCCTTGGCACGTAAAAACCAAGTACCTATCCTCAGGGTTTTGAGGATAGCTTCCTGTTCAATCAGGTCGTTGACGTAGGAGTTGGTTATCTCCGAACCACGTTAAAAAGACCCTTGTGTGCTGATTTACATTCGTGTTCAGGATCATAATTGTCATTCATATTAAACTGAGCATACTGCATTGTTTAGAAAGCTATCAGGACTGAGTCTTCATCCTAATCAGTAAAACTGTGCACCAGTCTTAACCACCTTTAACTAAGCAAACTCAGAGAAAAAAAGTTTTCAGAAGCTAAAACGAGTAGAAACTAATGGCTCACATTCCGCACGTACTCTAGCTTACTGAGATAGTAGCAGTCAGTAGGTTTGTTATCTCTACTGAGCTTCCGAGCACTTTACTCACACTCAGCCTATCTGACTCCATTACTGACTTGTCCCTGCTACCCCTGCGGACTATCAGTTTTGCTGAGTAACATCAGGATCTTCCTGACTGAGCGTGTAAGAGTATTTTTCTGAGTCTTCAGAAAAATCTGACATCAGTGTATTCCCTCCCCCCCCCATACACTGATTTAACTCGTTTCGGGACCAACAACTACTTTTTATTAAATCTTGTGCCAACTATGAAATGGGAAAAAATTTTATGGACGGATAGAGTATTAATTAACAAGGTATGCTATTGAATCGAAATTATTACAGAGCTCCTTTTTTAAGAACACATGAACATTGAACATATACTTTATAAGGAGCGTCTAAACTAAAAAATAATTAAATTTAATTAGTAAATTAAGTTCTTTTTAAATGTTCAGTTAAAAACAACTGTGTATCTTGAGAAAAATTCAATTTTTTACTTAAAAAATAACAAAAAATACTAGACTGAGACAGGGGTTATTTTCTGTCCGTCATTTTGTGTATTACAGTTAATAAAAAATCATAAAATAAGAAACCACCAATTAGAAGTTGAGATAAGGGAAAGGAGTTACCGCCTTTTCAAATACTTAGACTACATTTATCGATGACCCTGTAGTTGGGTCACCACCAAAATCAAGATAATAATAATAATAATAAAACATTCTGAATCCAACCTTATTCCCTCAACCTAGTGAGCCGACAGCCCTCTTTGAAATGGGAAGGCCATGCCACTTGTCATTATTTAGTTAGTTGTATTAATTTTTTATCTAATATAATTAAATTTATAAATATTGTAGATAATGTGTATTTAAAAAAATTAAAAATACATTAAAATTTGTAAAATAATTATTTTTACAAATAGAGTCCAATATCAAAATATTTTGAAACACAAATAAAATCTCACTTTTCTCTTTTATATTTTTAATCTAATTTTTAATATTTTCTTTCATGTATTTGTATGTAGTTTTTTTATTTATTTTTAATTTTTTATTTTAAAATTTTATTGATTTCAAATTTGTTATTGCATTAGTAATTTAATTTAAGAGTGTTGTAATTTGTTAAAATAAATAAATAACAAAAATTGATTATATGTAATATGTATTTTAAAAAATATATTATTTAGGTTAGGCTGGGTTGGGTCATTGATAAAGTATAGAAAAATTATTATTTAGGTTGGGTTGAAAATTGTATAAGTAGATGAGAGACAAATATATATTATATTAGAATGTTGGGTTGAGATGGGTTATTGATAAATGTAGTAATTTGATTTATTAACACGATTAGACAACTTGGAGAGAAAACCCAACCCCACACCCCCTGGTTTAATAAAAAACCAGAGGGAGATTGAATCATTAATTCTATTATCTATCTGATGCTAAACAATGGAAAATACTAGTGGGAGAAGAAGGTCTTCAAGAAGATTGGTTCCACGACATTTGCAATTTCTCCCAGTAGATGTCGTGCTTGCCATTATTTAGAATGAAGTGTTCTTGTAGGGCATTTAACTCCATGATTTCAAGTAGAGTTTGTCTTTCAACATATCTTGAACAAATGAAATTCCAGCGTCGTCTGATAAATGTTGAGAGGAGCGGAATATGGTAGAATACAAAGCAACGCCTCCGGGGAGTTTGAAAATTATAGAATTCGGGATCCAGTGGAGGTAATGGCATTGTGGGGTGGGCTGGCTTTGTTTATATATAGGTCTGGAGAACTGTTCATCTTCATTCCAACAACTGAAAAAAAAAAAAAAACATAATCATCCTTTTTCACACATTCAATTTCCCCCCTTGCTGAAAGGGCATCTGTGTTTTATGGAATGGGATATAATTATAGCAAAAGGGATTTGATGGTGTTACGAATTTTTATTTTCTTCACTGATTTATTTTGCACTGATATTAAATTGTACTCATCAAATACGGATGAATGGATGCATGTGCTAGATTTTCCTTAATTTCCCTGTAGGAAAGCTAGGTGTGTATGTTTGTGGGATTTTAAACTAGATAATTAGTACAAATGGTGTGGTGTCTATTGGTTTATTTGATCTAGATTCCATGGCTTATAAGAAGATTTTGGGGTCATCTAGTACTTGTGTTATTGAACATTGTAGCATTAGGGCCTTGAGTGAAAAAAAGGAAAGTTGGTTCTGTTCTCACCAAAATATGAGGAAGCAGATAGGTACAATGTGAAAATGCTAAATGACTTTTTCAAAGAGGATTTGTGGAGTTTCATTAAGATCAGTTTATGGGACAACATAAATGACTTTATGTAACACTTTATTGTAACACTTTTAGTTTATGTATCATATTTTGATAACATATTTCTAATTTATTTATTATATAAGACTTTATGTAACACTTACATGCAACACTTTTAAATTAGTAATACTTTTAAATATGTAACACCTTTTAGATAACACTTTCGCATAGGTAACGCTGATTAGGGTCATAATTGTATGTTTTTGTAACCATTTCTATATGTTTTTGATGTTCTTATGATCATATTTGACCCTAATATGGTATAAATTGTGCTATTAACCCTTTTTGGCTAGAAAGTTGTGATTATAGGTGAAAACGAGCAAAACGAGGAAGAGACGAGCAAGTTCGTAAAAGTTCAGAAAATGTGAGTTGATCCAATGAAGACAAATGTGATACCATGTCGAAGAGTTCGAAGAGAGGGTCGCAATGAAAAAAGAATCGAGTCAATCGGAGCTCTAGAACTCAAGATATGAAGAAAACGAGAAGTCAAGGATCGATCGCACAAGTCGAAGCCGGGTTCGAGAGACCACAGGCCAGACTCGTGCGACCATGAGCCACGTTCGTGCGCCGAACTTCTGGTTCGGGCGACGACGAGCCGCACGAACTCTCACACGATCTTGGTTCGTGCGGTCACCTGCTGGAGATCGTGTGATGGCTCGGTTGTTCCATTTTCGAAGGGCAGTTTCATCTTTTCACGCGTTTAATGAGGGACATATTGGACCAAGCATTGTGGGCACTATAAATACTCTTAAGATCAGATTCTCAAGGGAGCCAAGTCATAATCCAAGACACATTTCTTAGATTAGAGAGAGAGTGAGGTAGTTACTTGGAGGTTTCTTAATAGTTCTTCTCACAAATTCTTAGATAACTTTTGATCTACCGTAGTGATCGTCGATCCGTTTATTCCTGCATGCTCGTCTGGTTGTAGGCTACATTCTCACCGATCGAATTTCAATTTTCTTTGTCTGATTTCAAGTTAGCATTTTAGAGGTAAATTGTATCTTTCCAATTGTCATTGTAATAGGTAAATTTCTGTACATTTCTTTCTTAATGATGAATGTTCCTAGCATAATTGTTCTTAAGTTTACTCAATTAGCCATGAGATAATTTCTTTATGTGTTAGTGTATGATGCCTGTGGAGTAGTGAAGTGATATGTTGATCTTTTGAATGATTTGAATTGTTGTATGATCAATTCTCTAATTGGAAGGTTTGTATGAATGCTTGCATGTGTAGATGATAATAGGGCCATTAGGGAGTTAGTCTCTTGCGAAAGTAGAGCTTATTTCCTAAATTCTCTTGTATTAAGGCCAATGCATATCAAGTGTTTGATGAAATTCCTAAGATAGTGAGAATTATCTTTAGTGAATTAGATGAACAATTAGAGACTTTGAGATGTATTAGGGAAACCTTCTGCATGTTAGAGAGGCTTGTCCATTGATTATACACAATCTCATTGAATGATAAAGTGATACTTCACTCACGAAACATAGGATAGTACACTAGCACATTTCCTCACATTTGCTCACTTTGCGAACACAAAGTGATAGGTAGTTTACTCTTTTGACAAATTAGTAGATGATAGATACCCTTGCCTTTTATTGCTTTGTTAGCTAGCCAATTGAAACAACGAATTATCATTCAAATCCTCGTCTCCTTTGGGTTCGATATATTAAAACTTGGTCAAGCTTACCACGCTAATCACGAACACGTACACTTGCGTGAGGACTCATTTACACCGAAAAAGTTTTTGGCGCCGTTGCCGGGGAGACTGCTTGTTTGATTGGTTGTTTGTTGTTTCTTTTCTTTTTGATTGGTTTCTATTGTGAGAAAGTTTGATACTTGTTTTCTTGTAGGTATATGCACACAAGAAGTCAAGGGGGAGATTTATTACCCTTTGATTTGGATCTTGAAACGAGCCTACGAAGAAGAAGAAGAGAAGCTAGATTGAATCGAGAGAACATGGATAATCAAATGAATGAAGCTCGAGAGGAAATTAGAGAAGAGGAACCATTAAGAGGACAAGTGCATCAAGGTGAGGAGCACTTGGCTCAAAGGGAGGTTCCACAACCACAACCTATACCACACCAATACCAACCTTATCCACCACAAAATCAACCATACTATCCACCTCAATATCCCAACTACCCAAACTACCCAAACTACCCAATGAACCTACCATACTATCCACCACCACCACAAAACTATCCGTACTATCCATACCACCCACAACCTCAACACCAAAGACCACAAATCGTAAACCCACTGCAAAACAATGAACCATTACTCCGAGACTACTTTGAGCCAAGAGTTAATGAGCATTATGACGGTATTGAGAGACCACCTATAGATGCTGAGAAGTTTGAGCTTAATACGAATCTATTGAAGTTGTTAAAGGAGTCGCCTTTCGAAGGATCAAGTGATCGTGAAGATCCCAATGCACATCTCAATAACTTCATGGAAATATGTGACACAATCAAGTACAAAGGGATGTCGGATAATGAAAAGAAGCTCTGTTTCTTTAATTTCACCTTGACCGGGAGAGCTAAGACATGGATCCGATCTATGAATCCAAAAGCAGCCACATGTGAGGAGTTAAGTTCACAATTTCTCAAGAAATTTTACCCTCCATCAAAGATGCTAAAGGCGAGGGAAGAGATAAAGACTTTTTGACAAAAGGCGAGAGAAACAATATCAAGTGCTTGGGAGAGGTACCAAACCTTGTTGTTGGCTTGTCCTCAACATGATTTGAAGGACGAAGACATACTTTTGACATTCACAATTGGATTGCATGAAGGAGACAAGAATTACTTGAATTCTTGTGCCGGAGGCTCGGTTTGGACTAAGACCGTTCGTCAAGTGAACGAGATCATCGAGAATATAGTTGCAAATGATGCTTTTCAAAAAGATTCCAATAGTGGAACGGGTGATCGAGTTGCACTTCTCGAGGAAAGATTGACAAATGTGTGTAATTTGGTCTATGGAGGCCAAAACCAAAACCAAGCTCCAACTCCGATGCAAGTAAGTGTTGTCGAGAGTATTCCTCATCCTACTACCTCTACTCAAGAAGAAGTGAGTTATATGGGTCGGCCTCAATACAACAATTCTTTCCAAAATAATCAAAGGTCATATGTTGCTCCACCTTTTCGACAACAAGGAGGTCCGTTTTCAAATCAAAGTAACCCTCCTTACAACCCGAATAGGAGGCATGAGAATTTTTCATATTCTAATCCTAAGGGGGCAATTCAATTGCCACCCGGGATTGATCCGGGGTCTAAGCCACCTAATAATGAAGGGAAATGGAGCATGGAGGATACTTTGACATTGATTTTGAAAAAGTTGGACAATTTTGAAGTGGAGTTTAGAAAGATGAATAGTGAAACAAACAAGAGAGTTGATGACTTGTATACTTCGCAAGGAAGTCAAATCAAGAGCTTGGAATATCAACTCGGGCAAATTGCTTCGTCTTTGAGTCCACAAATCAACAAGGGTAAGTTTCCTTCAACTACCGAAACTAATCCAAGAGAGCATATTAATGCTATTTCTACTTGCAATGAGTTGAAGAGTGAGGTGTTGAAAAGAAATGCTATGGAAAATTTTCATCTTGAATTGGTGGAGGAAGCAAAATGTGATGAGGAGAAAGAATTTTTTGTGAAAGGTGATGAGAAAGTAATGGGGGTAGTTGAAAGAATGGAGAAAAAAGATAGGAAAGTTGAAGGGGTAGAAAAATTAGGGGGTGAGGAAAGAAAGGTGGAAGAAGGGAAAGTGGAAAAAGATGTGAAGGTGGAAATTTCGAAAGGAGTAAAAGATAAGCTCGATGATAGATTCAAGAAGTTCTTTGAGATTTTTACAAATCTATATTCAAAGATGCCCTTTCTAGAAGCTATTGAGGAATTACCAAATTATACAAGGTTTTTGAGGGATGCTATGGCAAGGAAAATGAAATCCAATGAACCGGAAATGGTTAAGCTTACTCATGGGAGTAGTGAGTTGATACGAAAACATCTACCTAAAAAGCTTAGAGATCCGGGGAGTTTCATTTTGAGTTGCCACATTAAAGGAAGTAAAAAGATGAAGGCCTTGTGTGATTTAGGTGCAAGTGTGAATATGATGCCACTTTTTATTGCTGAAAAGTTGGGCTTACATGAGTTGAGGCCAACAACGATTAATGTGCAATTGGCCGATGGTTCTAAAGTGAAGCCTAGAGGGGTGATAGAAGATGTGGTTGTTCATGTGGGGAAGTTCATTTATCCCGTTGATTTTGTTGTACTTGATATCGATGAAGATGTTCGAAATCCTATCATCTTTGGGAGACCTTTTCTTGCTACACCGGACGCGTTGATTAATATCAAGCGAGGAGAGGTTACTCTTGGAATGAATGGTGAAAAAGCTACTTTTTCAATCCATGACGATTCCGAGGGTTCCCCAAAGAAGATTGAAGGAGAATTGAACAAAGTGATGTTAGATGGGATGGAAAGTGATGAAAAGGTAAAAGACAACATTCTTGATCTTAAGAGTGAACCTTGTGTTGATGATCTTTTCGAAAAGAGAAAAAAGGTGAATGAAGATAAGGGGGTAACGCAAGTGGTGAAAAATGTGGTGAAGAAGGGATGTTTTTGGAGAAGGAAGTTGAGTGATGTAAGTCACTCAACCCTTATTGATTTTGATGTCACTTGAGCTTTATAGCGTCCGGCTAGGGGACGTTAAATCCAAGCGCTAGGTGGGAGGCAACCCACCCTAATATCCTTTTCGTATCCTTTATTGTTTGTGTTGATTAGTTTTGCTTTTTGATTTTAAGGGTAGAAGCATGAATGCCATTTTTAGCTCATGATTTTGTGCTTTGATTGCTCTTTTTGGATTTTGTGCTATTTTGTGCAAGAATAGATTTGAGGAGCATATTTTGTTTAAGATTTTGAGATATACTTGTTGTGGGAATTGATATGGATTGTGCATGGTTTATTGAACTTGATTTTCTTGATTAATCACTCTTTCCAAACTTTATTAGGATTTTTTTGATCCGAAAAAGTTTGGGGGGGTGTGATTTGTGATTAATTTTTCGAATAATTGCTCATTTTCATGATTAAGTTGATGTTGTTCAATGACCATTTATGTTACATGTGGAGTTTTAAGTTGTGTTGTGAAGGAAAATGGAAGAGAATGGCTTGAAAAAGGTGAAAAGGGATGAAAAATCGAAGTGGTGCAAAAAGGGCTTGGGTTCGTGCACCCATAGGAATGGATTCGTGCACCCAGAAGCTCGGTTCGTGCGACAGGCCACTGGTTCGGGCGACAGTGGTTCGCTCGAACGAGCGCACGAGTCCGGTTCGTGCGACAAGCTTGCTGGCTCGAGCCATGACTGTCCACACGAACTCTCGCACGAGCCCGGTTCGTGTGGCCGTAGGTTTGGATCGTGTGGCACCTTGTGAATCCGAATTTGACCAATTTTTGGTCCAACTTTGACCACACTTCCCTAGGTTTGTCCACTTACTCTTTGTCTTCATTTCCCACTTATTCCACACACAAACACACACTTCTCTCTTCACTCTTGCACTCCATAGTCTCTCAAAATTCAGACTTTCTTTTTTATGCTGCGATCACATAAAAACATAACCAAGAAGGAGAAAGTTGGAGAAAATTTCTATATCTCAATCTCTACAATTTTTCTCATCAATTCCTTCTAAAGGTATGTTCTTTTAACTCTCCTCATTCTATTTCTGGCAATTTTATTGAAATTCCATGGTAGCATTGTCTAGAATGAGAAATTCAATTTTTAGTGATTCTTGAGCTTAAATTGGGGATTTTCTATTTTAGCTTAATTTTGAGGAATTGTGGATGAAATAATGCTACATTGTTGATGAGTAATCCATGGGAGACCCAATTGCATGCTAATTTTGTGAATTATGGACTTAATTGATGATTGGATTTTTGAGTGTAGGCATAGTGACGAATTTTTGGGAATTTTATGCTAAAATTGGATTGTCAAGTTATTGTTGTGCTATTTGTCAATGAGCATGAGTATATTGATGCTAGGTTGAGTTAATGATGTTGATTCACCTATGATTTTTGCTTATTTGAGGTTTCATGGATATGACATTGGCATGACTATAAGTTGCATGATTCCCTTGATTCTATAATTAAGCTCATTATGTTCAATCCATTTTACTTGGTGAATGTAGTTGATAATGAATTGAGTGTAGTGTTCTCCCTTTGCTCATGTATATAATTCTTCTAGAAGTGTATTTGATTGAGCCTCATTTTTCATATATCATGCTTTGAGCTTATTTCTTGTAGGCTATGTCTAAGAGAGGAAAAGGTAAAAGCAAGGCTTCGAGCTCAAAATCTAATAAAGAATGGAATGATCCAATATATGAGGAAGAATGTCTTAAAGAGTGTGGAGAATCACCTACACACTATGGATTGTTATTTGAGGAGAAAAAGAACTACTTTTTGAAATTTGCTCAAGTCTGTGGTATTGATTTCCAAGCGGGGAGATATTATGATAGGAGATCCTCAGAAGAGTGTAACTTTGGGAATGACATTGAAGAGTTGTTTGCTAATATCGGATGGAGTGGATTGCTTAATCTTCAACATTTCGACTCATGCAAGGAGGTAAACATTGAATTCTTGAGCACACTCGAAGTGAGAGAAGTGGATGGAGTTCCAATTCGAGCAAGATTTCGGATCAAGAATGAGAGCTATGTCATGACCACAAATCAAATCAATGAGATTTTCGAGTGCGAAGAAGATGTTGAGAAAGGAAACTTCTATGCATGGGAAAGGTTTACTAGAGCTCAAGAAATTTGGAGAAGGATTAGTGATGATGAGAACTTCAATCCTCAATTTTCTAAGTCTTCTAGCCTTGTCAATCCTATATTGTATTATGCTCACCGGATCATAGCAAACACGGTCTTTGCTAGAGTTGAACCGAATAGGGTGAGAAGTGATGACTTGTACATCTTGCATTCGATGCTCACTTCTAAAAAGGCGGACTTCGGGGCCTATCTTTTAAAGAATCTTAGTCAACAACATGTGCGGACTAATTGCGCCTATGGAGGATTAATTGCATGTATTGTTCAAAGGGCTTGTCCTTCACCCGAAGGAGAAGGTGCAATGGGGGCATTACTTGATGTTGCATATTTGATAAGGTCTAAGAAGTTTAAGAGGAAGGTGAAAGTGGTTTGTGTTGTAGGGCGAAATATTCATGACCTCTTTCCCTTACTTGAGTATGAGCTACTCACCATCAAGAAGAACAAGAATTTGAAGCTCGATACACCCGAGCACATTCACTTTAAGGAACAATTTCATCAAAGGATGAACAAAAGAGCAAGGGGTGCTTCAAGTTCTCAAGCACAAGAAGAAGAGCATGTTGGGGAGGAAGAGCCTATGCAAGAGGAAAACCCTTTCGAGCAAGAAGGATTTCGTGTGTTTGAAGGGTTGACATTCAATGAATGGGGGCATGAAGTTCAATCTTTGAGGATTGATGTTGGTGACCTTAAGAATGAGTATTCGTGTCTACGTTCCGATGTCACGAGGCTCACTGACAATTATCATTCCCTCAACACCATTGTGGACTCCGTTAATAGGACCGTGACCACAATGAGCAATAACATGAACAGAATGGGGACAAACATTGAGGAGATCTTGGAAGCACAACGAGCTATGATGCGGTGGCATATTGGTGAAGGGCATTTCTCTTATCCACCGATGGACCCCCCTTCGTGAAGTGACGATTTATATCTAACTTCTTAAGGATGGGTAACTCATTTTCCTTCCCTTATCATGCCTTCTATCTCGTATTGTTAGGATTTGAACTTTGGTTTGTAATGATTTTACTTGATGATGGTGATACTTATTTTTAGGCAGCTTAGTCCTCTTGGTATTTGATGATTGTTGGATTATTGATGATTTGATCTTAGGATTTATGATGCTTCTATTGATTGTGCTTAATTCGTATGCATTGCTTGATATTGTCTTCACCTCTTTGCCAAACTTTTTAGACTTATGGTCCAAAAAAGTTTGGGGGGGTGTGATCGTTTTGCCATTCTCTTCGCAATGCTATATTTAGGATGATTTTGAGTGCTTGTATGATGTTTTGACCATATGCTTATGATTAGGTTGTTTTGCTTGTTATTTTTGGCCAAATTGTTGCTAAGCTTTGAGTAGTGTGGTATGAGATATGTCTATGATTGTGTGGATGAGTTGAAAGTTCATGTTGGATGTAGTAGAGTTATGGCTTGATTCTTATCTTGTCTGTTGTGCTATGATTTGATGATACGTGAGATTTTGATGATATGAACATTTTTTTATATGAGATAAGTCATGATCACATTATACCGTGAGGTTTTGAGCCATTTATGCCCGTTTCAATCTCGAACGGATGACATTTTTCTTGATGTGAGTCCACACATGTACATTTTACTCTAGAACTTGGCTTTAGTCTTGTTTAAAACTACATTCGACATTGAATTCACATAATATGATTTGAGGCCATCTTTGATCTACATTGAGCTACTTTGCCCTATGAGCCTACCTTGATATTATTATCCATTGCTCACCATTTTGTGCCTTTAGACCTTTCTTTTGGCTAATCACACTTTAAGCCATTTTCCTTCCTTTTTGGAACTCTCTTGTCCCTATGATTAGTAGAGTGAAAAGAAGGAAGGAAGATTGGTGATATGATGAAGATTATGGTGGCCTAAAGTTGAAGATATGAAGAATTGCATGCATGGGTTGAAAATTTGTGAAAAAAGGCAAGTGCTAGCAAAGCATGAGAAAAAGTTGACTTTTGTTGAAAATATGGTCAAGTTGACCTTTGTTGTGAGTATGGCTAAAAGTTGCAAAGAAGTGAAGAATGATCTTGAAGTGTGATCTTGATAAGCATGAGGAATGTGCACAATTGCATGAAGATATGAATGATTATTATTTGATTCCTTCTATGCTTTACTAATCATACTTAGTCACTCTAATCCATATCTATCCTTCCCTACCAAAGAGCCAACATTACAACCTTATGAAAGTCCTCAATGATTTGTGAATGATTTGTCATCTTTAGTGGTGGAGAATTTGAGACTTGAGCCAAGCTTATGGTAGTATTTGTATCATTGTGTGAAGATTGAGAGAACCTCAAACACTTGAGAGATGAGCTATACACTTCTATGTGAGGATCATAACTTGTTGATTTGACAATTTGTTCATTGATTCGATTTTGATTGTTGATTTGATGAAATTGCATTTTAGACTTGTTTGATATTGAGCTATGATTCTATGGCATTTGATCTTGTGCTTGATGCTTCATCGATACAATTATTCCACTATCTTATCGCTTCGTTGCTCGAGGTCGAGCAACAATCTAGTTTGGGGGTGTGATTAGGGTCATAATTGCATGTTTTTGTAACCATTTCTATATGGTTTTGATGTTCTTATGATCATATTTGACCCTAATATGGTATAAATTGTGCTATTAACCCTTTTTGGCTAGAAAGTTGTGATTATAGGTGAAAACGAGCAAAACGAGGAAGAGACGAGCAAGTTCGTAAAAGTTCAGAAAATTTGAATTGATCCAATGAAGACAAATGTGATACAATGTCGAAGAGTTCGAAGAGAGGGTCGCAATGAAAAAAGAATCGAGTCAATCGGAGCTATAGAACTCAAGATATGAAGAAAACGAGAAGTCGAGGATCGATCACACAAGTCGAAGCCGGGTTCGAGAGACCACAGGCCAGACTCGTGCGACCATGAGCCACGTTCGTGCGCCGAACTTCTGGTTTGGGCGACAACGAGCCGCACGAACTCTCACACGATCTTGGTTCGTGCGGTCACCTACTGGAGATCGTGCGATGGCTCGGTTGTTCCATTTTCGAAGGGCAGTTTCGTCTTTTCGTGCGTTTAATGAGGGGCATATTGGACCAAGCATTGTGGGCACTATAAATACTCTTAAGATCAGATTCTCAAAGGAGCCAAGTCATAATCCAAGACACATTTCTTAGATTAGAGAGAGAGTGAGGTAGTTACTTGGAGGTTTCTTAATAGTTCTTCTCACAAATTCTTAGATAACTTTTGATCTACCGTAGTGATCGTCGATCCGTTTATTCCTGCATGCTCGTCTGGTTGTAGGCTACATTCTCACCGATCGAATTTCAATTTCCTTTGTCTGATTTCAAGTTAGCATTTTAGAGGTAAATTGTATCTTTCCAATTGTCATTGTAATAGGTAAATTTCTTTACATTTCTTTCTTAATGATGAATGTTCCTAGCATAATTGTTCTTAAGTTTACTCAATTAGCCATGAGCTAATTTCTTTATGTGTTAGTGTATGATGCCTATGGAGTAGTGAAGTGATATGTTGATCTTTTGAATGATTTGAATTGTTGTATGATCAATTCTCTAATTGGAAGGTTTGTATGAATGCTTGCATGTGTAGATGATAATAGGGTCATTAGGGAGTTAGTCTCTTGCGAAAGTAGAGCTTATTTCCTAAATTCTCTTGTATTAAGGCCAATGCATATCAAGTGTTTGATGAAATTCCTAAGATAGTGAGAATTATCTTTAGTGAATTAGATGAACAATTAGAGACTTTGAGATGTATTAGGGAAACCTTCTGCATGTTAGAGAGGCTTGTCCATTGATTATACACAATCTCATTGAATGATAAAGTGATACTTCACTCACGAAACATAGGATAGTACACTAGCACATTTCCTCACATTTGCTCACTTTGCGAACACAAGGTGATAGGTAGTTTACTCTTTTGATAAATTAGTAGACGATAGATACCCTTGCCTTTTATTGCTTTGTTAGCTAGCCAATTGAAACAACGAATTATCATTCAAATCCTCGTCTCCTTTGGGTTCGATATATTAAAACTTGGTCAAGCTTACCACGCTAATCACGAACACGTACACTTGCGTGAGGACTCATTTACACAGAACAAACGCTTTTTGGGTGACACTTTTGTTGATGTAATTTTCGTAAGCAGGATTATGTGGATATAATCACGTCGATTACACTAACAATCTGCTGAAATAGACGAATATGTGAAGTTTTATATGTAAGTAGGTAGGTCGTATATATAAGCACGTCGTTTAAGTAGCACTTTGTTAGGAGGTAAATTTCGTGTGTGTTATTCGAATGAATTCGATTACATTATAAAGGAAATACAAGCTGATGGATCGTCACCAGTCTGCTTCATCATAAGCTGCTGGTCAGCAGCCTGCTTCACTAGAAGCTGCTGAACAGCTACATGCTTCACTATAAGCTGCTGACTCATCACCAGCTCAATAACTGGCTACACGTCAAAGCGTTCTTTGATCTGGTTCTTTCTTCGTGCTCGATCAATTCTTCTGGACACGTCAATCCGGACTTGATTAATTACTTTCTTAAGCACGCACGTCGATTATTTTATCAACAACCTTTATAAAGGTAACACATTCTACATAACACTTTAACATGTGTAATATTTTTAGGTAATACTTTTATATGTGTAATATATATATTATTGTTACACTTGATATTATTACTTATATATATATATCTACTGATATAAAATCTACTCAATTGATAACTATAAAATAAATATATTAGTCATTTATAAACATGCCCTAGTGTATAATATTTTAATATATTTTTTAGTAAATATCTTAATAAATGATTAATCACAAAAACTCGTATGCAATATTGTACCATACCCGACCCGTGCAATATCCCCAAATAAAAATTTGCGGATCCAATAAATTTTTTAAGGAAAATTCTCGTCACTTCCAGAATGTATACCACATGAACATATTTGTGCTATTGTAAGACAAAATGTGTGCTACTACATCTTAAAAAGTTAATTTTTCGTACTTTTAAAGTAACTATAAGAATAATATGTATTTTACTATTTTTACAAGAACACATATGTGTTTCTTAATTTATTTTTTATTTTATTATTAATTTTATGTTGATAATATGTTGTTAATGTAATAATACCTTACATGTGTTATTATCTCGCCACTCCCAGGATGTGTACCACATGAACATATTTGTGCTAATATAAGACAAAATGTGTGCTACTGTAAGACAAAATGTGTGCTACTACATCTTAAAAAATTAATTTTATCGAAATCCTAGAATGTATACCACATGAACATATGTGTGCTACTGTCAGACAAAATGTGTGCTACTACATCTTAAAAAATTAATTTTATCGAAATCCCAGAATGTATACCACATGAACATATGTGTGCTACTGTAAGACAAATTGTGTGCTACTACATCTTAAAAAATAATAATTTATATAAAAATCAATAAATATTTATGAAAACAAATATTTTTTCTTATAACAATACACATATTGATCTTACATTGTATTAACATGTTTGTTTTCTACAAAAACAAATGAATATATGTAAAAAAAAAACAATATTTGTTCTTATAGTAGTACACATTTGACCTTATAGTAGCATAAATTTACTCATACAGTATCACCAACTGGAAGCGAAAATCCTAAAATTTGAAAATTGCCCAAATCCGACCCGACCCGTTCAAGATCCGTTATTTTAACCCTATTGACCCGCGAGTTTTCAAAATTTTCATTTTTTGGCATATATTGCACCGTGCAATATTGCACGGGAGACCTACTCATGATTTATATATATATATATATATATATATATACATTTACAAAATTCATATACATAATTTATCTATAATTTAAAACAATTTATTGCATAATAAATATTAACTATATATAATTTATATATTTTTAGATATAATTATATCATTAATAGATTTTTTTTTGAATGAAATATAGGTAGGAAATAATTTGGTTCATTAAGAAATATTTCATCTGTCCCACTGGAATTTGCATACTTTTCTTATTCGGACGTCCCACACAAATTTGCACACTACTAAAAAGGGAAACATTGATTTACGTGCACATTCACAAACTTATACACATATTTACCCATATGCCACTACTTTATATATAAAACACATTTTCCTTAAAAAGATGTGCCGTCTCGTAGGGTACAAATTTCTACGGAACGGAGGGAGTAATATTTATGAATAATATGTGTTAATATTCGTCATTGTTCTACTTAAAAAATGAATTGAAAAAAAGAAAAATAAAATTGATAATGAGTTAAATTAAATTGATCTCCAAAATATATAATGGTGTGGCCAAAATGGTAGGTGTTGGAATCTTAAATTCAAAAGGTTCAAGGATCAAAATCCTTTAGTTATTGGTGCCTAATGAAGATCAAATACTTTGTCAATTATATCCGTGAAGATTTTTGTTATTTTTGATATAACTCATTCAGCTTGGCACCGGGGCGGTTTGTGAAGGAGTGTTGCTATGAAAGTATAATGACGCCGTAAGTTTGGTTAATATGTAATTAACTACTTGGTATTTTGTTAGCACAAATGAGAATTCTATTTTGTATAGTTAGATTAATATGTACTTAACTTATATCTATTTTGGTACTGTAAATATATAACCACTGAACTTGAAGGGGTCATTTCAACTTTTAATTATTATTTTAATGATTAATGAAATATTATCATTTGTGCAAGATATAATCAGCTCCTGAATTGGTCATTTTCTTTAAAGTTAATAATTTTGGGACATGCATGAGTATCATATCTTCAACATACTGATGACTATTTTGTGTGCCCAGTTTTTTGTTCATTTGTCATTTGTGTGGCCACAAAAAAGAAGCCCAATGTTTAGTGCATTGACTATATAAACAGGAGGGTTTATTGGCCATATTAAAATGAAAAATATATTTTACAGGGAAATTATATAAAAACCTTGGCTGAAAAGGCAAAAAAAATATATATTTATATAACCTATGATTAGTTCTTTGGCAAAATTTGATATGTAAGAAAATATACAGGCCCAAACATAGGTATTTGCAAAAAAAAAATGTGTTGTGCAAAATAGGCCACTCCTTAGATAATTTGCTATGTATAAAAAAAAGCACAAAATGTGATATTTGAAGAGCCCATGTTTAGTACTTGTTGCATTTAGTCGTGTTTATTTTTCTGCATATTTCAAAAGATGTGATGTGAAATTTGGCCCTTTTGTCGAAAAAATTTGGGTCAAAGGGCTTCAAAAATCTATTTATAAAGGGACTAGACTATATACCCCTCCATTCTTATTAGATACACACTCTTCTAATGTACACATTCTATTTTTACTATATTTTTATTAAAAAAATTAACTAAATTTCGACAGATATTTACTAAATTAATATTTTTACTATTTTTTCAAATATATATTTCACACATTTTTTTTAAAATATCGAATAAATTTTGACAAAAATATATAAAAATAGAATAAATATATTTTGGTTGGGGTATCTAATAATCTTGGAGGGGTATATAGTTGAACCCTTTTTAAAGACAAATGTTTAGTCTTCGGCCTGATAACTCATACTAAATGTACTGGCCCAATAATTGATTTGTGGAAAAAAAATGAGGTGTGCAAATTGTACAAATTCGGCTTCTACTTAAAAAAAAAAAAAAAAAAACTTTTAAGAAAATGGCCAACAACCTTGTTAAATAACATATGTTTAGTATTTGGGTCAAATAATCAATTTAAGTAAATGTTCAGGCTCAATCCCATATTTGTGCAAAAGTGTGCAGTGCAAAAAAGACGGGTTTCTCCTTTATTAAATTTCGCCCATTTAATGTATGGGCCAAACATCCATTAAATGGCCTATGTTTAGTACTTGGGCCAGATGATCTATGTAATACTTTCACATTTGCATAAGGCCCAGACTATATACCCACCATCCTTATTAAATACACACTCTTTCGATTTACACATACTATTTTCACTATATTTTTATCGAAAAATTAACTAAATTTCGACATACATTTATTGAATTAATATTTTTGCAATTTTTCCAAACATATATTTCACACATTTTTGTTAAAATATAGAATAAATTTTGACAAAAATATATCAAAAATAGAATAAATATATTTTGGGTGGGGGTATCTAATGATGTTGGAGATGTATATAATTGGGCCCTGTGCAAAATTTTTTGTGTGTCAAATGTGCATAAGGCCCAAAAAGTACTTGGGCCAAATGACCTATATAATAAGATTACAGGCCCAATTCCTTTTATTTGAGCAAAAAATATTGTGTGCAAATTGGACTTATCCAGTACAAAATAATGGCTGAGAAGACCCAAAAAAATATTTAAATAACCTATGTTTAGTACTTGGGCAAAGTAACCTACATAATAAGGATCAAGATATTCTCCCCCATTATTGAGTACTTCACCACCCTTCAAAGATTATTTGCAAATTAAAATTAATAAGACAATTATACCCTTTACGAGTAATTAATTAATTCATAATCAGATCAGTTCACCTCCCTTCTTCTACACATAACATTTTTAAACAAACCCTAAAATTTTCATTGTTTAAAACCCACGAGAGAGAGAGAGGGGGAAAATGAAAGAGGAAAAAAGGAAGAGAGAGAGAGAGAGTGAGGGAGGAGGGAGAGAGAGATCAAGCAATGGAGGTGGGAACCTCGGGTCGAAGCCGCATCGCCGTAGTCCCTTGTTCCAGATGAACCAGAAATCGTGCAACCACTTCTAATAACCGCCTGTTCTTCGTCGCAAAGCCACTCAAAGCCGCACCGACCTCTGCTATTCGCTGGTTCGAAGACATCCCCTGAAACCACAGAAACACTGAAATCCGTACGCATTTATCAAATCAATTTTTGTTCGGCTCTGGTCCGTGGAACATTTTCACAAATTTAAAAAAAATGGTCGAACAAATGCATAATTTTCGAACAGGTTTGTCGAACATATAATTTTGTTCCTTGTTCGGACCAAAATTTTCGAAAATTAGGCTCAAGTTCGACAAAGAGTCAAAAAATAGGCACTGGTTCCATCACACAAAATTTTCGAAAAATTGCTTGTTGTTCGGACATTTTTTCCGAAAATTACCTCTAAGTTAGGTTAATTTTTTTGAAAAAATGCTACATTTTTTGTGTTCCTTGTTCGAACCTTGTTCGACGACTACAAAAAATTAGGGTTTCGATTTGTCTTGTTCGGCAAAATTGGTTGAAAATATCAACACAAATCGATACACCAGAGTCGATAAAAGCAAACCTACACTCAAATCAAGAAACCCACATTCAAATCAACAAACCCATTCAACTAAAATTAAGAATCCCACATTCAAGAAACCCAAATTGAAGAGACCCACATACAAGAACTCTTACCTTTGTCCATTGTAGACGATCGCGGACTTCACAGCTTCATTCGCCGGCACAGGTTGCTCCGTTCGGAGGCGGCGCGGGATTCGGCAGTCGTGGGTTGTTCTCCAAATTTTTTATCAAAGAGGCTTTGTGGGTTCTTGATGGATCTCACGTTTTTGCTCTTTGAGGGGGGGGGGGGGGGTGAAGTTACAAAATAATTAATTCATACAATGATAAAGGTTTGTTAGGATAATTAAGGGTGGTGAAAAGAAAATATAAGTGGTGAAGTGAACGTGGGGGTGAAGTACTCAATTATGGGGGAAGAATATCCTGATCCATATAATAAATCTACATATAGATCATGGCCTTTGTGCGAAAATTGGGCTGTGCAAAAGGGATTTTCATTTAAATAATTTCAGCTGATATTCCCAAAACTCTATTTATATAACCTTGGTTTATTTTATTTGGGCCTAGTAACCTATTGTTGGTCCTATACATATTGATATTGTGCAAAAACTCTGCTGTGTAAACTTGGGCCACATACAGGTCAAATAAAAATCCCTAGAAGCTCCACGGATATTTGGACCCCCATATTTGAGTACTTCACCACCCTTTTATTCTTCATTTTGAAAATAAATTTTAAAAGACAAAATTACCCTTTAAATATATTCTCCAATTGCAGAAGATCATTCATCCCCTCTTTTAAAAACCTAAAAATTGATTGGTTCTCACTATACAATTCTTCAACTATATTTTTTTGAACAAAAACGTTATAAAAAAAATTATTTTGTCAATATGGAAGATGATAATAGTTTTTCATATACATATTTATGATTTATTCGTACATTTTTTGAACTTTTAAAAAAAAAAAATTGAACATATTTGTTCCACACTGGTTGGTGGAACAAAAGCAAAATTTTCGGAAATTTTTTTCGAACATTTGTACTTTGTTCGGAAAAAATTTCCGAACATTCTGCATTTGTTCCACAAAAAATTCCGAACAAAAAATTTCAATTTTTTCGAACTAATGCTATTTGTTCGACTAATTTTTTTGAACAAATAGCATTTGTTCGAAAAACCAGAGTCGAACAAATGTCTTCAGCGCTTTTTGATCGATTTTATCCGACAAAATTTTGTGAACGATTTTCAATCTCAATATTTGTAATAATAACAATAAAAACTCATTCAAAACATTAAAAAATATTCAAACCCTTCATTATATAAAACTAATAAATTCTTAAATTTATCTATCAAAAAAATATTATATTGGTGGTGGGCATCCGTTAAAAATTACGGTGGTAGTGGTGCCGGAGGTTGGCGATGGGCATTCTCGAAAAAAATTGAAACTACAAATTCTTTCAAAGTTTTTGGTAGAATATTTAGAGAATGAAGAAAGGGGGTGAAGTTGCAAAATTAATTTTCACTTGAAAAGAGCATGGGTATTTTTGGAAGAGTAGGGTGGTGAACTGAATATTTATGGTGGTGAAGTGAGGAGGGTGGTGAAGTACTAAAAAAGGGGGGGGGGAGAATATCCGTGCCCAAATATTAAACTTAAAGTTAAATAGCCTATATAATAATAAAAATAATTCTCGAAAAAAATCTATTTAAATAACAATGTAATAATACTCAAATTAGTATATCAAAAAATGTATCCTTTCCATAATAGTTTGGGCCCATGAGAAAAATTAATTATTTCCAAAGAAAACATTTTTTCTTGATTAGTAAGCTTCCCCATCCGATATAAGACATATTATATTGGATAAGTTGGCATTGTTGTATGAATACTGAAACATGGCCGCTGGCTCTCAAAAGTTGTATACATAACCGTTTGAAATAAGTTCTTTGATACATAACAACTTTATCATCTATACAGGAAGTAATCGTTGCACCCTACAAATGTACACTAAAATTCCTATACAAACTGAAATAGTGTGAGGTTTTACAGCCAACTTACAAACATAGATAATATAAGAAAGATTGTTGCAAAAACACTCTTTGAAGTTTAGCAAATACAAATTAGGGCAAGAGGAAGCATGGCACAATCTAGCTCCCACTCGAACACTACTACATATCTCAGGTACAACCGGTCATTTTGCCGTGCTTGCTACAATCCAACATCAATTCTTGTTTCCAAAATCTCCAAAGAAAACCTGGACGATTATTCTAGTTTTACCACCAGCATGGGTTATCGCATTGGTGTAGTCCCATAGAAGGTTATCCAAGTTCATCGGGGAAAGGAGACATCTCAAGCCCTATAAATGACAATCAAGAATACAATATAAGGGTGCAAAAAAAGTGTACCAACAGCACTTATCAGATAACATTGCCCACATTGTTGATTGGCAATATGGTGACATTTGTTGTAATAGTTATGTTAGTTTTTGTTGGTCCCAAAACGAGTAATAAGTGTATGAGGGGGAATACACTTATGTCAGATTTTCCCGAAAAATCTCAGGGAAATGCTCTTTCAAGCTTAGTCAGGAAGATCCTGATGTGTTCACAAAATTGATGGTCCACGGGGGCAGCAGGGACGGATCAGTATGGAACCAAATAGGCTAAGTCTGAGTAGTGCTCTCAAAAGTTCAGTAGAGATAACCCACCTACTGACCGCTCAGAAGCTAGTCAGTTGGATAACTATCTCAGTAAGCTAGAGTACGTGCGAAAAGTGAGCCCTTAAGTATTTCTACTCGTTTTAGTTCCTGAAAACTTTGATCAGTATTGCTTTCGGAAACTGTGATTAAGGCTGATGCACAACTTTAAGTAACATGAGAATTGGTTCCTCCTGACAGTTTTAAAACTGATGCAAGTATGTTCAGTTTATAACGATGACATATATGATCCTGAATAATAAATGTAAATCAGCACAAGGGGACTTTTTTAACGTGATTCGGAGATAACCAATTCCTACGTCCACGACCAAATTGAACAGGAAGCTACCCTCTGCCACTGAGGATAGGTACTTGTTTTTAGTGTGCCAAGGTGCACGAGTAACCTTCTTCCTCTCTTTGGAATCGACCCCTGGGCGTTTTACAAGTTCCAGTCGTTCTAACCAACATTCTCACAAACTGGGGGGTTTGGTATTCTAGTTTCCAACTAGGGTGTGTTAATCCTTCTAACAAATCAGTGCTAAATATAGGATTAACACTCTAAGCAATATACAAATCAGATTCCTACTACAACACTAGGGAAATTTAAAACTTCATAGTGTTGCTTCAAATACGCTTTGAGTGCTTGGAATCTTGAGAATGCTTTCACTTGGAAATTTTCCATAACATTGAATGGGTGCAAGGTGATCTTTATTTATAGGGTGATTTGAAAAAGATCTGTTGGAGGAGATCTTGAGCAAATTAACCTATTTTAGGTATGTGCAGGCTTTGGTTGTCCTTGACTGACAATATCCATACTAAGTATGGCAATTCTCTGATCCGCCCCCTGCAGCTCCGAGAAACATTAAATGCGGCGCAGTCTCCTTACTTACGTGTCGCCTCCTCACTAGTCATTTGTCCAACTGCTAGTTTTTCGACTTTGACTTTGATAAACCTCATACATTTATAACTCTGAGTTCCTCGCTCTTTACTCAGAATAAATGTTTGTCTTTTTACTACAGAGATGCTGACATTCCCTTTGTTCCTCAGACTCCATTGCACGTGTGACCTTGCCTTGTCAGGACTTACAAGTATCAGACAAGTTGATACTAAGCCCAAGTTAGGACTTATATATGAACATCAGAGTGACATTCAGCCTGATCAAGGTCATACTTGCCCTTCACTGATGGAGCCCTGCCCTTAGCATGCTTAGTGTACTCAGTATGGACCTCATCAGTAGTTGTTTTCAGGATGGCTTCCACACAACTTCAGGAGTCTTTTCAGGTTTCTCAGGTTCAGCTTCAGGTTGACCATCTTCAGGTCGATCTTGACCTTCAGGGTTGGAAATACTTCTGACTTCAGACTTTTGGGACGTCACCATCTGTCTTCAATCTTCAGCACGTTCCCCCTGAACTGAATACCTATAAATAGAAAAATCTATTCTAAATTGACTATCCTGAAACTATCATCCTGATGAACTATACTTAGGAAAATTCACCAAGGGGTTTTGGGATCTAATCAAAATCATCAGATTGTCCCAACAGTTTCATTACTGCAGCAACATTAGTAGGCATTAATAGATTATAACCTATTGGAATTCCTATGCTAAATTATATGTTGTGCAGCAATGGGATTTTCCATATATACCCCACGTTAGTTAGTCCTTGTCTCAAGTATGCTAAATATATGTTATTCAGCAAATTATGATTTCAACGTGTAAATAAGTCTTATTCTTGCAGCAACAACAAGTATATAGGTATTCACCCAATGTGCCCTATAGATTATGTAATTAAGTACAACAACAATCATATACACCATGATTTTATGTTAATACTAAGTAGTGTTTTGCCCTCCAATATATATTTTCAGAACAAAGAAGAAAATAATGATGACTAAAGTTAACAAAAGGAATTTAAATTGGCCAAAATGTATATTTAGCATTAGAAAGTGTAATGAGGGATTACATTATCCAAAATAGGATTCCCAACAGGGCTTGGTACAATATGCAGACCATCAATATACACTACTAAATTTACTGAGGGATTACATTATCCAAAACAGGAATCCAAACAGGTTCAAGTCACCCAAAAAAAACTTTGCTCTCTACAAGAGATACAAGTTTCAGTGGACTGGCCTTATACAAAAACTAGTGAAATGGTTTGTGAGGTTTGCAACAAAAATCACCATCAAAATGAAATAGTCATGCCAGCTCCATTATGCACATTTACCTTGCAATCAATTCCCACACCCTGAAAGAAATGAAATTCGGGTGGGAGATAAAAAATTATGATTAAAACATGCATTGAGAATGTGCGGTGAAGGGTTACAAAAAATATTGCTTGAATTGGGAGCAACATACCTATTCAATTGTAGTCCATTTGAGTTGTAGATTGTGCTTTAGTGCATGTAAGCTCATGCTTCCCCTCTTGCCACATAACCCACAGAGTTTGGGTTTCTTTTTGGGATACTCTCCATATGAGGTGTTTCTTAGTTTTTCTGGACGACCGGGTTGGTGCTTGAGAGTTGGTGGAAGCAACTTAGGTTGATTAGGTGGTGGTTCAGATTCAAATCTCACTGTATTTAGGATGGACTTAATATCTTTTTGGTAAGAATAAATGTACTCAGTGGTATAGAAGTATTTATCCACATATGTGAAAATTGAGGGGCAGTTTCTTATTATTACAGTCACAACATGAACGGATGGAAACCCAGTTACTGCACGCATGAACATTTACAACATGTTAAATCAACCGTGCATGAAACATCACTATAAACTTCAAAAACACCAGTGGGTGCCAATGCGACAATTCATGCTTTCCCCGTATCATACATATAGTCCTAGTCACACTGTTTTTTGGGGACAATATGGGGTAGTCCAATCATTTGGTGCTTTCCTCCTTTTAACAAACCAAGAAGCAATATTTTGATAAATCCAATCTAGCATCTTTGTGACATTCAATGATCATACTTCAACAATCCAAGCATTGAACGATTCTGCGACCTTTGAAGATCATACCTTTTTATGTGAGAAGAATATGCAACTGTACTTTTCATATGGTAGTTGTGTTATCCATTCTTCTGCAATCTTACTGCCTATATGTTTAAACAATTCCAACTTCTGATTGAAAAGGTGCTCATCTAGTGCAAAGGCAACTGACCTGAAAAGTTCATCTAGATTCTCTCATTGATTATTCGTTCACCCAGCTGAAAAATGCCCCTTAATGTTATTTAGCAGATGCCACAAACAGTAGAAGTTATTTGATTCCTTGAATACAACATTTAGGGCAGAGAGAATGCTTGTATTCCTATTAGATTTATATATATATATATAAAATATTTCCCTCTCAGCATGACATTTTTCTTGATTTTTCTTATGAACCACTCCCAATTGGATGAGTTTTCCGCCGACACAAGAGCAAATGCCACTGGAATCAGCCCTAGCAAAAATACCATGTAAAAAAAATTCATTTGCATTGAATTAAAGAAGGTGCATGTGAATGACCAAAATAAAAATACAAGCCTGAACTTTTAGAAAACTTACCATCATTGTCATCTTATGCAGTTGCCACAAGCAGTATCCCCTTTGCACCACCCCTAAAGAAGGTCCCATCAATGAACAACAATTGTCTGCAGTGTTTGAAATCCTCAACACATGCATTAAAGACAATAAAAATCACTCTAATCAATGAGATGTGATGTTTTCTTGTGGTTCCACAGCACTACCTGGATTTGTACGTTCCACAGCTGCTGCATACCAACATAACTCTCCATATAAATCATCATAACTACCAATATCTGTTCTTTAGCTGATTCAATAACCCTATAAGCTCTATGATAAGGTATCTCATAACCATATGAATTACGAAAAACAGTTGCCACATCCTTCCCACCCATATCTGGATTGCTTTTAACATTACCAATCAAAAGTTTTTCTATAATTTTAGGGCAGAGCCTTTTTGTCTTATCCGCATACAACATTCTTACACACCTGCGAGTGAAGTTTACCTTCTATATAACAAATGCTTTAGAACCATGAATCAATTTAGCTTTAGTATACCATTCATAACCAAAATTGCTAGACTCCCGATAAATAACATATATGTATTAAACATTAATTATTCCTTAGGAACTTGAACATAAAACCCATTTTTGTTGCATACTTTCTTAGACAAACCTTAAAATCAACACTACCGCCATTAAACACTGCATCAACACCACTTTTAAAAAGATTGCTCCAATTATCATATAGATAAGAATTCTTTGACAAAACAGGGCACACATCATAGTTTAGGAAAGTAAATGGACCACAGAAACCAGAAGCCTCTGCTGAATTTGAACCAGAGATACTAGAGGTTAGGAATACACCACAATGATCAATCGGGGGGCAGAGGAGACCTCACAAAACTCGGCAGTAACTAATTTAAGAGATAAATTAGATGATATAGTACTGATATTTACTAAATCATCATCACACTCCAATGCCACATTATGAAAATCATCCACAGAACAAGAAAATATAAATGAGCAATTCTGTAGTTCACCCCACTTACCCCTAACTTGATTCTGAAGATGATTGAATGAATCGGAGCTTCGAACAGAGAAGAATTTGCACTCCCCCCCTTGAATTTTGCAGCAAGAATCGCATGAATATGCATTTGGCATGCCTTTGTTTTTTATATCAAAGATGCGATACTTGATTTGCAGCAAGAAGAGAATGAGTGAGTGAAGGTACCAACGAATTTTTGAATTTCAAAATCGATGAGATTAGATACGATTACATGCCTTTTGTCCTCCGAATTTTGCATGGTTAACGGTGAGGTGGGGGTATCCACAAATTTCAGGGCGGAGGTATGCAAGTGGGAGGTATGTGGGTGGCTGGTTAAACGGGTGAGGTGGGGAATAGTGGGACCCATTGACCAACTTGTATTTCTAGTTTTTTTTTTTTGAAGTAACTTGTATTTCTTGTTTAGTAGTTTGATATTATGAAAAATCAATTGACTATACTTAAATTTATGTGTTATGGAATGAAAAACTTGTAATAATTCCCTAAAAAAATACATAGTGCGGGTATGTACTATGTGTTTTCGAAAAATCAAATTAAATCAAAATGAATTTAAAATCCAGGTGCAATCTATGCACTTGGGTGCACATAAGTTTTTTGCTTATTTTTTATTTTAATTAAAGTAATTATTACTCAATTTTTTATTATATCTTTTTCCTTTTGCTAAAGATTGTGAATTAATATATAATTAAAATTTATTCAAAATAGAAGAGGTTTAACATTTATGTTGTACCTTTTGCATAAGTTAAACAATCTGCTAGACATTATTGTAAATAAATGATATGCCAGGCAAGAAATAGAAAATGATGCATGCCTAACCTTCTACTGCACTTGTGTTCGACCTTGTCTCCATTTCGCCCTCGGTTTGCTCCCTTTGCCTGAAAAATACACATATGTTGGACTTTTGGCTAGTAAATTTCAAGGGGCACTTTTATTGTCCAATGAGAATAATAATAAAAATAAATATATTATAATTATGGTGGTTAATAAAAATAAAAATATTTAATTTTTTATATATTTCATACAAGCTAATAAGAATATCTCTTTTCCTATAATAATTTAATCTCAATCATTTCACTATTCTCAATAAACAATTATTTTATTCCAACTTAGTTCAAATTTAAAATATTATACTAATAATATAATTATAATTTTTATTAAATTTAATATTCAATGATTCTCATTATTATTCTTATTTAAAAACTTGTATGAAAGATAGACAAATCAATCAATTTGTTGATGTGAATACAGGTGACATGAATAATTGTTCTCCTGTCAATTAATTTAAAAATAAAAAGCATGAAAATTTAATAATAATTAATCTTAAAAATTACAATAAATAACAAAAAACTAAAATCTACACGTTATAAAAAAATCTAAACAAGTTAGATTTAGTCTTATATACGCATGCTTGGTGAAATTCAAGTGTATTTTTAAAAAATCATGTCTGTTATTAAAAAATTATCCTTATTTATATTAAAAAGTCATCACATATTAAATTGACTTTTTATCATATGCAGGGATAACTTTTCGATATTAACATGTATAATATGTTAAATATACATTCGAATTACATGGTCCATCTAGCACACAGTAGATCTACTTAGCAAGTCAATGAGAGTTTTCCCTGGAATTCTAACGACAATACTCCAATTATTATTTCATCCAAACTGTAATATTATTCGATATATTATAATAATGCTTAATTTGTAATTTCTCAACCATATTAAAATTTAAGCCACTGAATTCAAATTGAATTAATAAATTCCCAAATGCAATATTTATTTTAGGACAAAAAGAAGTACATCAATAAGGAGTCCTCACAGAATCAAAATTTGCATAAGAAAGTGAAGTATCTTCTCCTCCAACATATTGGCCTAAAGTGGATGCAGGCATGTGAGTCAACAAAGCCTCCGTCTCACCGCCTCTAATGGGCACCTGCTGAAAGGGCTGAGGCTGCGGTGGATTCCGCCATATTGGTGGCGCAATAGGCGGCATATTCATAAGTGTATGAAGGAGTGGACCGGCCTGAGAAACGGCCTGTCTAAACATCTCCCACTGGGGCAGCACTCCCTCCTGAATGATGTTGTCCATCATCATATCGAACGCGTCGTTAGAAATCGAAAACTTGGATTCAATTTTGTTGATGAGTTGCTCAAGTTGATATATGGATTCATCTCTTTGCTGGAGTGCATAGTTTAGCAAGAGTAGTGATCTGTTGATATACTCGTTATTTTTTCTAATCTCTTCGGTTATTTCAGATTTAAGTTTTTCAAGCTCTTGTGTGGTGTACGCAACCTTCTGTCTAAGTTCATTCAACTCCTCATCCTGATTTAATTATTTCTAAACCAATAATTAAACCATATATATATATATAGGAATCAAATGACAAAAATTTATGTATAGTTGATGATAAAAAAATGTATTCATACCTCTGCCAAACTCCACAAATGTTTCATGTTGATGTCGTTCATTTTTTAAAATGTTGAACTTTTTTTTTTTTTTGGAAATTGAAAGGGGTAAAAAAATGAATTCAATATCTTAGGAGATACATTAGTTTTTAGGCTTATATAGTGTTGAAAATGTCAATAAAAGGTAGGAAATCAACAAGAAATATGAGAATATAAAAGTATTTCATTTATATTCAAAATCATTATATTGGAAGAAAATACATACACATTTATATATGTTTAAATTTAAAAACCTAATCCCAAAAAAAAAGAAAAGGATTTAGCCATTATTAAATCATGAGTCTATTTTTGTTATATATCATTGTGCTGAATATTGAATTTTTTTCATAGAACTCAAATTCAATTAAATTGTTTGAACTAAAGTATCAATATACAATATATAGATTCCACCGTTCAATTTTTTATGGAACCAAATAAATGAGTTGGCATGCGACATATGTAACTCATACTACTAAAATTAATAATTGAATCTTTCTTATTTTCAAAATAATTGCCGCATATATAGAAATAGATTTTGCCAATGTGGACATTGCTATGTGCCGAAGACCTCTTAGAATAATTTTCAATAACAATAATATTCTTTCAATCTATATTTTCTATGAATAATTAATTCCATAATTGATTTATTTATTTTCCTGAATTTGGTTTCAATTAACTTTAAGTAAAAATAATCAGTTCCATGGGTTTCCTTAGCGTTTATGGCCAAAACTTTGGCTAAATAAAATTAGAGATCACAAAAGTTTCATGGAATTGTTCTGTACAGCTTTGCTGCAATTACAAAATTAAAAGAATGATGAACATATTTCTTCGAAATATTATTATTTATTTATGTAGAATATTCATAAGATTTATCCTTATATATATAGCGCTGACTTATTTAAATGACAGAGTTTTGTATGAAAACAATTTATGATAAATATATTATGAAATTGCTTTAAAATAACATATAGATCAAGAGTATTAAAAATGATATGGTGGTATTGTGTTTTAATTATTGTTGATTTCTTTATCCAAAATTTTGATATTTCTGATGAATTTCTTATACTCTTCATCGAATACTTGACACTTTAAAATAATACATGATAAATTTATTATAAACTAATTTTACATAAAATGTACTCTAACAGATTCAATTATTTATTTAAATAATATGAATTATATATATATATATATATAACATCGATCTCAACTCAGTAATTTGGTTTCCATAAAAACTACAATGGTGTATATCACTACTCATGCAAACAATAGTACTAATAAAATGTTTTAAATATTTAAAATATAATTATTGAGTGATAATTTGAGGGATAAATAGCATGTTTGGTCCCATGAGAATTTTTACTTAATGGATCTGTAGGTTTCACATTCTTTTTTGGTCTTTTTTTTAACATATTTAGTCTCACTTGTTTAAAAAAAAAATTGCACATATGGTAAAATTTGTATTAAACAGATTTGGTCCCACATTAATCCACTAATCTTAATAAAAAAAATTGGGACCATTCATATTAAAAAAAAGACTAAATTCATGAGCACAAATTCTCTTGGGACCATTTGCACAATTTATCGATAATCGAGTATTATGTCTCAACTATCCGTAATGATTAAAAGTCCACTAGACTTTTTTATGAGTTAAAATGATCTCTAATTATAAATTAGTTGTTTACATATAAAAAATATATAATTTTTTGTAGAGAAAAAATTATATTTTTGTATAAATATTGTGAACCAATTTGAAATATAGTCACTCTTTTGAACTAATATGTAAATGTTTCAATTTTTTTACTTTTATCAATGAATCTTTTAGAATTTATACCATAAATTAAATATCTTTTTCTTCCAAATTAATGGAAATCTTCATCTTATTTATGTTAATCTTATCTTTCTCTCATTCATCTAAATCCTTTAAATACATTCTATTTGTTTAATATACCCAATAAAATTAAAAAATTAACATGTAAGTATTATTAAACAAACCCGGTAATTCTTTTAATATCCTTTCTCTATAAAAAAAAAATATTTTCACTTTTTTCTCTATTTCAAAAATAAAATACAAAGGATCTTTGACTTTTTCTTAAATTTTAAAAATTTAAAAATTTATATATCTTTAAATATTTAAACAATCAACAAGAATTTAAGAAATGTATAAATTAAAAATTATTTAAATAAAACAAAATTTAAAATATATTACACTTTAAAATTAATAAAAAAAGTAAAATTTTTAAATAATTTTAAAAAAAATCTTCAAAAATAATTAAATTAAGAATATTTTAAATAAAATGATTTAAAACCCTAGCTAAATTTTAAAAACATTAAACAAATCAAATCAATTAAATTAAAAAATCATTTAAAAGATAATTAAAAATATACATTTAAAAAATTTAACAAAATCTTCAAAAATTTTGAAAAAAATCTTAAAAAAAAAATAGACTTAAGCTTAACAAATCAGATTTTCTTTAAAGTCAATTAAATTTCATAAATAATTAAATTAATAGTTAATTATATTTTAATTTTATTTATCTTGAATTAAATTTGAATTTTTTTAAAATTAATTTCTTAGTTTAACTATTTCTAAAGATTTAGTTGATTTTTTTTTTAGAAAAATAGCTTAACTGGATTATTTGGAGATTTAAATAGACTTATTTTAATATTGTTTTTAGATGTTATTCATATTTTAGTTTTTAATTTATTTTAACTTGACAATCTAAACATTTATCTGATTTTTTTTTAATTATCAAGTTAACAATTTTTTTTTCAATTACTATTTCTTGTGTAATTCTTTTAGACAAAAACTTGTATGAACTTGGTTCAAGGTGAACTCAATTATCATTGTCATGTGTATATACTATCACTATTATATATATTCACTATTATTGTTGTGCATATATATTTTCACTGTTAATAAATCAGGTATATTTTTATAATAGTGATAATATATATATATATATGAATACAGTACATTCAAATTCATAAGAGACCTATTTTTTTATATATATATTTTTTAAAAATTGACCAACTCAAACTCAATTAACTAATTTTGAAATTAAATAACTTAAAATATAAAATTAAAGTTCACAAGTCTTTGAAAAGAATAAATTATCTCTACTTTTTGCCTTTAAATTAAGAGATATATTTGAAGATTTTTGGGGTATGATTTAGGAATCGAATTTTTTTTCTTACTGCTGATTGTATCTTTTAAACATATACCATAAATTAAATATATCTTTTTCTTCCAAACTAGTAGAAATCTTCATCTTGTTTATGCTAATCTTATATATGTTTCTCTGGTTCTTCTACCATTTCTGTTCACCATTGTTGGTTCTTCTACCTCTTGCTGTCTAGTGTAGAGTCGGTATGTGTGGAATGTGATCACAATTTTCATATACGAAGAAGTGATTAACGACGTCCTGCAAATGCATGAAGTGGTATAAGTTTTAAGTGGTTAGAATTAGAATACTCACCACCTATAACAAAAAAATTATGATTTCGAATCACAATTTCATGAATAAAAAAAAAAAATGTATTGTAAATATGGTTCGCATCACTGAAAAGTTATTGCATCCCCTGAATTGGGTGAATTCTCTTCATGATTTTTAATTACTTTAAGACTAAAATTCAACTTACGATCATATGAACGATAGATAATATTATATTAGAGAAAAAATGTGAGCTATCCCACTTGACTATGATAATAGTCTATTGTATTTATTATTACTAAAATGCTCTTCTTATATTTAAAAAAAATGATTATAATTCACTTTATATTTGTTTTTTATATAGAGAGTAAAATTGTATTTTTATATTTTTTATTATTAATACTATTATTCAAACATTCAAAATGAAATTATCTTACGTTACTAATTATTTTTGTTTATCAATCCAAACATACTATTTAACTCACAAATAATAATCTCTAGATTATAATTTTAATTAATCTATCTTAAATTATTTATCTCACAAATAACAATCTCTAGATTATAATTTTAATTAATCTATCTTAAATTATTTATCTGAAGTCTCACTGGAAAAATATATAATGATTTTTTTTTTGAAAGGAGAAAAATATATAATGATTAATTACTCAACAAAACTTTTCTATGGACTATGGTGTTCAATAATTTTGCCTTTTTACCCTATTATTAATGTAAATTTAGCTTCAAAAGTTTATCAAAAACCTCGCTGATCTTGGAAACTTCAGCAACAATTACCCGGTTGGTTTTCGAGGTTTCTAATTAATTTGGAGAATTAGATATTACATCATGCAAAAATATTCAAAAATATATATGAAAAGAAAAGGCATCCATATTATTACATGCATACCCCAAAATTTTTATGATTATTATATTATAAAAATGTATTTACTGATACTATTGGATATATTTATTGATATCATCTTATACTGTCGTATTAATAAGTAAATGTAATGGTATTGTTAAGTACATTGGTTTAGATTTTGATGTGTGCAAAACATATGTTTAATTGGTTAAATTATGTTCTAAGGAAATTGGTTTTTGAAAGTTATAGTTGTAAGTGAAGTCTGCAGCTGTATATTTGATCATTCTACAGCCAGACATGACCCTACAGCTGTAATGTTTCTCTACAGCCGATTTTTGTATTTACAGGACTCTACAGCTGCAAGGTTGAAGACCCTACAGTTGAGAAAACCGTTTTAAGAAGAGAGTACAAGTCAGAGATTAATTGAAGATTATGAAGACCCTTAAGCAAAATTAGTATAGCTCTCATGCACTCACTCAAAAGTGTTGGAATTTAGAGGCACGTAATTCACGAAAAACATGCGCAGCGGAAATAACAGTTCATCAACAACGAACAACAATTGCATAATTGAATAACGGGATACGTAAATAGTGATCTTACAGTAATTCGTAGCAGAAATCTTCTACTATGGTATCCACGTAACACTCGTTCACAGATCTGTAGTATCCTGCCAGCCTCGAACCAAGAGATGGATTTGTTAGGAAAATCCTAAGTCTAGGTTTTATGCAGAAGTAATATTGTAGTATTATCTTCTATCTTTGGAATTTCCCATGATCCAGTATATATAGTGGAGACCTGGCTTAAGTCTTAAGCAGGCCCAAATCAAAATAAATTTGTAGAGATATTATTTCTATATACACAAATCTTATATTTAGAAACAAATCTGCAGAGACTTTATTTCCCTACATATAAAATCCTACAACAATATTCCATAATATTATTGTTGGAAAATCTTTATTTAATTAAATCCAATTTAATTAAATAACTTTAATTAAATCCAATTTAATTAAATAACTTTAATTAATTCTAAATTAATTAATCAATTAATAATAATTGATTCTAAATTAATAAATTATTAATTTCTCCATAAATTAAATATCCATGTCCAATATGATATTTAATCAACTGCTCTAATCTGTAAACAACTGTTACTTGTTGTGTGACCCATAGGCCCTCGTATATCGAGCTATTAGTCAAACTAACGGTCTTAATTGAACTCTAGACAATAAATCAGGCAATCTCAATATACGAGGTACGTTGCGAAGAATCTACAACTACCTGCAATATGTAGGCTATCGTGATATCTTCCTTTCATTCACGAATACTCGATTAAGCCTTGAACTTAATGAAGTGTCTATTCAAATAGCTTAATCATATTATCTCGAATCACTAATTGATCAAGTAAATCACACTTAGCCACGAAGTCTAAGCTGATGCGCGTCGACCGACGACTTGAATCCAATTATGATGAGAACATGAGTATTCTCTCTAAATCCACATTGAGGAATGAATCCTATTCTTGGCTCAACTACCACGCACATGCATTTCGTGATGAATCCAATCCAAGCCATATCTACCCATGGAAAGGTCCAAGCGTCAGTCATGGTCAAAGTTCATCACTCCACACATGTCGTGCGTATTGACCTCAAGTCAAAGGAGTATCACATCGCTCCCACTAACCGAGACACACGTAGACACATGTAATGTGGAATTACATCAAACGGTTTCTCGGATGGGTATACCAATACCCTCTAAGGTATCTGTGCATCCATCATGAGATATCTAGTATCTCGTAGTAAGTGAGATCTTACTACACTCTCTAAGAGTATGATGCAGATCGCACACCAATCTCCATTGCATCATCAATATCCCATTCTTGATGATCCTTGATCGGGGCTATTTGAGAATCATGCTTAGGTCATCTGAGTTCTCACTCACTCAATGACAGCAATGATTCAGGGGAACACAAATAAGAATATATGCAAACAATCAAACATTATATTCGAATAAGTATAATGCCAAATATTTAATATTAAACAAAGAATAATATTAAACATAAAATTGAATATCATCTTAGTATTATGTCCTTACAATAGATTGTCTCTAGGACACTAACACTAACAATCTCCCACATGGACTAAAGCCAATCACCTACATGCTTAACACCTAGGCCATCAAAATGTCTAGTGTGTACATGAACACTCAAAGCTTTGGTGAAAGGGTCAGCCAGATTTTCATCTGTGGGGACACGTTCTAACTCTATTTCTCCTCTAGCGATTATCTGTCGTATTAAGTGATAACGCCTTGGTACATGCTTATTTATGTTGTTGGACCTCGGTTCCTTAGCTTGCACAACCGCACCAGTATTGTCACAATACAACTTTATTGGACTACTGGCACTTGGAACTACCCCTAGTTCACTTAAGAACTGCTTTATCCAGACAGCTTCTTTGGCAGCTTCTGCCGCCGCAATGTACTTAGCCTCAGTTGTTGAATCTGCGGTTGTCTCTTTCTTGGAACTATTCCAACTGACCGTCCCACCGTTGAGAGTGAAGACATAACCTGACTGTGACTTGTAATCATCACAGTCGGACTGAAAACTGGTGTCAGCATAGCCAGTTGCAACTAGCTCTGACTGTCCACCGTAGTCAAGAAAACATTCTTTAGTACGCCTAAGGTACTTCAGAATATTCTTGACAACAATCCAGTGAGGCTCACCTGGATTCTGCTGGTACCTACCAGTGATGCTGACAGCGAAGGCCACATCGGGCCTCGTGCAAGACATGGCGTACATGATGGAGCCAATTGCAGATGCATATGGAACATCCTTCATGTCCTGGATATCAGCTTCAGTAGAAGGACAATCCTTCTTTGACAGCTTAATCCCATGACATGCCGGTAGAGAACCTCTTTTAGAGTTTTCCATTGCAAATCGCTTCAGCACCTTGTCTACATAGGTGGACTGTGACAGCCCTAACATCTTCTTGGATCTATCCCTATGGATCTTGATCCCAAAGATGTAGCAGGCTTCACCAAGATCCTTCATCATGAAGGTCTGTTGGTCCCAAAATGAGTATAATCAGTGTATGGGGGGGAATACACTGATGTCAGATTTTTCTGAAAGACTCAGAAAAATGCTCTTACACTCTCAGTCAGGGTTTCCTGAATTACTCAGTATACTGAGGTCCACAGGGGCAGCAGGGACAGTTCAGTAACGAGTCAGATAAGCTGAGTCGAAGCTGCTGAAGGTTCAGATCCGAAGAGGTTGAGGTCCTCTGAGGATCCCGCTCTGGAACCTCTGTATAAGGAGATGGAGGAACAGATGCACCCGGGGTTTACCACTCAGAAGAAGATGGTGATGACTGAGGCGGAGAAGATAGCGAAGATGAAGGAGATTTCGCTACTAAGTCAGATCCAACGATTAAAAGAGTCCAATGAGTACCTGACTTCGCAGGTTCAGAAGAAGAAAACTGTGCCTTCTGGATCTCGAACAAAGACTCAGAGGAAGTTGGTGGTCAATCCAGGTCAAAGTCCTCCTCCACTTCAGTTTGTGGAGGATTTCATTCCGATAGAGATGTTGGAGGTATGGATTCCGATCCGGAATAGGTGGGCTTACCTATTCAATGTGGTGGGGTTATGGGACGATCAATCTGAAGACAAAGACGTCATACTCCATCACTGGATGGCACAGGAGCATCCGGATCTATGGGCTGAAATCATCAGACATGCTGACACAAAAGGTGTAGAGATCGCTCCTCCGGAATTCATTAAGTATCCTCCTCCACTCTTCAGGAACTCCATGCAACTGGACCGGAAAGCAATATCTGAAGAAGTCGTCAGGGTAGGACGCGCTGCCGAGGCCGTTGGTGATCGGAACAGGATGAAGCAGGTCCTGAACCGAGTCTTGGAGATGTATGAAATTCCTCAAGCTGCTTGGAATAAGGATGAAGACTAGATCAGGAGCTAGTTGTTCAGGAAATTGTAATAGCTTCAGGATAACTTTAACTCCTATATCAATCAATGAAGTTATTTTATTTTCCTGAGTACAACTTCTTGTTGACTCCTGAATTTACTTTTCTGTATCCTTATCAAGAACTGTACTAACTCATTCCTTGTTCATCTTATAGACTAAGTGCCTAGTTTGTCAGGTGGTACTGAGTTGTTTTCACTGACTAAGTCAGTTGATTGTATAGATGAATAGGAATTTGCTTAAGGGCTTTGGCATCATCAAAAAGGGGGAAACTGTTGGGACAATCTGAGTATTTTGATTAGATTCCAAAACCCCTGATGAATTTACCTAAGTACAGTTGTTCAGGTTTGTCTAGTTCAGGATAGTCAGGTTAGGAATTCGGTTCAGGGGGAACACGCTGAAGACTGAAGAATATTGGAGTCTACCCAATTTACTGAAGTCTGATGTGCAATCCATCCTGAAGAAGTCAGAGTCAGTCTTGCTGAAGATTGCCTGAACTGAAGCTGAAGAACGAAGCCTGATGATCCGTCCTGAAGGCAATCCTGAAGTACCATTGGCTGATGTTTCTACTGAGTACTCTAAGCATACTCAGGACAGAACTTAGTCAGTGTAGAGTAAGTATAACCTATCAGGCTGTGCTAAATGCACATAAGGCCTGACTTAGGTCTTGAGTCAGTTTATCTGACTCATGTAAGTCCAAAGCAAAAAGGTTACACATACTGGGCTGAATAACCTATCAGGCTGAGCTGAACGCACATAAGACCTGACTTAGGCCTTGGTTCAGTTTACCTGAATCATGTAAGTCCAAAGCAAAAAGGTTATTTATGCTATGGTATAAGAGACAAAGAGAATGTCAGTAAGACTCCAATGAGACAAACATCCAGGCTGAGTTATTTACAAGAGACTCAGAGTATTGAATGTACGAGGAAGGACAAATGTCAGAAAGTCAACTAGCCGTTAGAACGGAAAGCCAATGATCTTTCGACACGTATGTACGGAGTCTGCGCAGCATTTAATGCGACATTTAATGCGTCTCAGAGTTGCAGGCGGCGGGACAAACTTGCCAGATTAAGCATGGCGATTAGGTCAAACAGTACTTCTAGCCTGCAACCACCCTAAAATAGGAAAGATTTGATTTGATCTCCTCCAACGGATCTATTTTGAATCTTGCCTATAAATATGGAGAGACTTGCACCCATTCAAGGCTAACGGGAAATTTCCAAGCGAAAGCTCTCAAGAATCCAAGCACTCAAAGCATACTATAAGCAACACTCTGCAATTAAATTTCCCTAGTGTTGTAGTAGGATTCTTTCTGTATTTGTTTAGATCGATAACTCTAATATTTAGCATTATTTTGTACTGCTAGAGCTATCCTAGATGGAAACCAGAATACCAAACCACTCAGGGTGTGAGATTGGTTGGTTAGAAGGACTGGGACTTGTAAAACGCCCAGGGGTCAGTTCCTAAGAGAGGAAGTTGGCTATTTGTGTCCTTTGGCACGTAAAACCCAAGTACCTATCCTCAGGGTTTTGAGGATAGCTTCCTGTTAAATCAGGTCGTGGACGTAGGAGTTGGTTATCTCCGAACCACGTTAAAAAGACCCTTGTGTGCTGATTTACTGTTTTGTTCAGGATCATAACTGTCATCATACTAAACTGAACATTCTGCATTGTTCTTACATTCAGGATTGAATCAATCATCCTGAATCTTAATACTGTGCACACAGCCTTAACCACCAGTTTACTAAGCAAACTCAGAGAAAATGTTTTCAGAAACTAAAACGAGTAGAAACTAAGGGCTCACTTTCCGCACGTACTCTAGCTCACTGAGATAGTAGTCCAACTGACTTGCTTCCGAGCAGTCAGTAGGTTTGTTATCTCTACTGAGCTTCCGAGCACTTTACTCACACTCAGCTTATCTGACTCGTTACTGAACTGTCCCTGCTGCCCCTGTGGACCTTCAGTATACTGAGTAATTCAGGAAAACCTGACTGAGAGTGTAAGAGCATTTTTCTGAGTCTTTCAGAAAAATCTGACATCAGTGTATTCCCCCCATACACTGATTATACTCATTTCGGGACCAACAAGTGGTATCAGAGCAGTGGTTCAAAAGACCACTGACTTTGTTTACCAACAGTTTCTGAGGAGAAACTTTTGGTGGTCTACTGAACAGATCTTGTTTCTGAAAACTGCATATCATGGCATCCGGTTCTAAACGCCTCAAGGGCAATCTTCGCTATCTTCTCCGCCTCAGTCATCACCATCTTCTTCTGAGTGGTCAACCCCGGGTGCATCTGTTCCTCCATCTCCTTATACAAAGGTTCCAGAGCGGGATCCTCAGAGGACCTCAACCTCTTCGGATCTGAACCTTCAACAGCTTCGATGGCAGCTACGGACCTAGTCCTTTTTCTTTCCGCAGCTTTCAATTCAAGGGGGAAGATCTTCTTCTTGGCTTTCCCAGTAGCTATTTGCTTCTTCCCTTCCCCCTTTTTGGCATCATCGTCGTTGATTCAGCCAACAACCTCGTTTACTGACTCCGCCAATAGAGTGAACTGACTGTCCATCTCAGTCTGCTTAGCCTGCAGTTGCCCTATCTGCCCCGCCATCCCTCTCAGACCAACACTGAGCTTGTCAATAGCTGAATTATGTTCAGCCTTCAGTCTACCTTCAAAGCTCGTCACTCGGTTGTCCAGGGCTGAGGCAATTTCCATCTTCTCTTGTGCGGACATCTCACTCAGCAGCTCATCCTTCAGTTCAACCTTCAGTTTGGCCAGTTTTTCATCAACCAGTTGATCAATTCTCTCAGGCAGTCGTTGATCAAGAAAAGTGGCAAGCTTGTTCTCCTACTGAGTTTGCGCATCAGAGACCATTTGATTGCAACTTTGAATGGCCCCTTTTGGTTGCTCAGTAATAACAGTGAGATCTACTGAGTGTTGAGTCCGAACTTCTCCAAGAAGGTCAATGGCAGCATGTATATCAGATCCCATCTCGTTCAGGTCTCGATCCAGTCTATGCATCTTCTTATTCAGAACTTTAGAATTTGAACCAACCCGACTTATTTTTCTCTCGACGAGGATTACCCTTCTGTGAAGATTGGCAAGGGCTCGTGAGGAGTTCTGAACATATAGCGATTCTGGGGTGATCCATTTTCCTTTAACTCGGATCAGACCTGTTGGACCCTCTCCTGAAGCCTCCGCAGTCCCGGGTCTAAGGAGTGCTTCATCGGCTGGTGCACTGACCCCTTCAGTGCCACCTTGCTGAGCATCATCAGCAATCACAACAACCTCCCTCCCAGCTTCATTCTCCTTCTCTACTCTCTGAGGCTCGGGCTCAGGATAGATGCGTCAGACGGTTTTGATAAAGTCCACCATCTTGATCAGGTCATGTAGAGAGTTTACGTCAAAGTGATCAAAGAGAGCAGCTTCTGATTCAGCCATTTTGTCCCATCCTCGCGACTCTCCGAGCTGACTGAGTTCAGGCCAGGTGGCATTCCTGATCATGGCATAGGTGCGAAGTTGCACAACTGCCTCCTTCTGAGCATCTGAGAGGTCAGGAAACCTCTTCTCCACCATCTCTGCAGTCGTTCCCCTTGCCACTATTTCAAAATCTGGCAATGTGTTCTCATCAGGCGCAGGGAATGGCCATGGGGCTTTAGCCTGAACTGCTTCAGCAACCTCCTTCTGAACTCCTTCCTCCTGAGTAGGTTCCCCCTGATCCTCACCCGTTTGGGCCTCCAAACCCTAATAAGCTGATGCAATGTTGAGGATCAGTGGATTTGGATCAGTGGGTGCAACATCCGGAACAGCAGAGATACGGGCAATTTCAAGAGCTGCCTGAGCTGATTCCTTCTCCGGAGTTGCATGCTGAATCATTTCTTCAGCAGCTTGCTCTTCCACGAGCTTCTTCTTTCGCTCCTCTGACCCCGGATATAGAAATGTCAGCTTCTGTTGCTTGGGTCCTGAGGGCTTAGATTTGTCCTCCGCTGGCTTCGCAATATCGGCCCCTGAAGATTTGCCCGCCTGAGCCTTGACTCTTCCAGTCGTGCTCGCCTGAGCCTTCTTCTTCTGGGTCCTTGGTCTCTTCTTTGTGTCAGCATCACCGAAGTAAGCTCTGAAAAGTCCCGTTAGATGTAGATCCGAGCAAAAGACTGGGGCCTTAAATACTCATTGGAACGAAATCTCCGGTTTACTTTTATTTTTTATGGAAGACATCATATCAAATTAATGAGAAAACCATATTTTAGTGAGGAACATTTTTAAAGGCGGGGTATTAATTGCTTAATCGAGATCCAACATGTTAAACTACATCACATTTTAGCAATTATCGGGCCCCGCCTACCCAAACATGATTATACGGATTAACACATATATGGGCGATGTCTACCCAAACAATAATACGGTTCGACAATTATTGGGCGCCGCCTACCCAAACAATTATAACGCGGACTATAAAGTGCGTTAACAAAATATTTAAAACATGTTAACACAAGTGGGAATTAACAATTCGTTTAATTCTCTAAACCAAAATTATAAAATTCAATTTTAAAAATTAAGTTTATTAATTAAATTTTATTATTAATTTTAATTCTTAATTAATCCAATTAATTAAGTTCGTATCTAGTCCAACTAATACGATCTAATTAAGTCCAACTTAATCAGCCCTTAAGATAATCAAATTAAAAAACTATTTTAATTTATTATAATCAGGGGCTCAGATGCAATTTCTAAAATTGCATAGGAGGGCATTGCCAAATCAAATTTGCAAATCGGCCCTCCCCACATCACCGCCCATATCTGACAGCATCTCGTTTGTAATTTGGGACAACCGTATTCAAACACCAAACCACCGTTCTCATCAAGAGTTCAATATGATCAATTCAATTTATCAGTATTGAAAGGTTTATTTTAGAAAACCAGAGGCTCCAGTGTGTCAAACAGAAGCAGCGAAAGAAAAACCATGTTTCAACAGAAAACCTGAAATCGAAAATTGGGTTTACGCAAGAAACACATCAAACGAAGCACACCCAGAAAGGATCGCCGACGTAAGTAGTGAAATTGAGCGGACAATCGTCGCTACCACAAGAGCGTGAATGAGTCGCCGATGCCGCTAGGCGCGTGCGAGCGACTCGCCGTCATTAACTCAAAATAGGAAGCATGGGGGTTTGAATCGCGAGAGATGTGAGATGAGTGTGGTGCGGTTGTGTTATGTGCTCCAAGCACAAACATATAATTATAATCATACGCACATAAAACCGGTACACAATACCGTGGTTAAAAAACTTTTAATTAACCAAATCAATTAACCAATTAAATCAAGAGCCTGATGCTCAGATACCACTGTTGGAATTTAGAGGCACGTACTTCACGTAAAACATGCGCAGCGGAAATAACAGTTCATCAACAACGAACAACAATTGCATAATTGAATAACGGGATACGTAAATAGTGATCTTACAGTAATTCGTAGCAGAAATCTTCTACTATGGTATCCACGTAACACTTGTTCACAGATCTGTAGTATCCTGCCAGCCTCGAACCAAGAGATGGATTTGTTAAGAAAATCCTAAGTCTAGGTTTTATGGAGAAGTAATACTGTAGTATTATCTTATATCTTTGGAATTTCCCATGATCCAGTATATAGAGTGGAGACCTGGCTTAAGTCTTAAGCAGGCCCAAATCAAAATAAATTTGTAGAGATATTATTTCTATATACACAAATCTTATATTTAGAAACAAATCTGCAGAGACTTTATTTCCCTATATATAAAATCCTACAACAATATTCCATAATATTATTGTTGGTAAATCTTTATTTAATTAAATCCAATTTAATTAAATAACTTTAATTAAATCCAATTTAATTAAATAACTTTAATTAATCCTAAATTAATTAATCAATTAATAATAATTGATTCTAAATTAATATATTATTAATTTCTCCATAAATTAAATATCCATGTCCAATATGATATTTAATCAACTGCTCTAATCTGTAAACAACTGTTACTTGTTGTGTGACCCATAGGCCCTCGTATATCGAGCGATTAGTCAAACTAACGGTCTTAATTGAACTCTAGACAATAAATTAGGCAATCTCAATATACGAGGTACGTTGCGAAGAATCTACAACTACCTGCAATATGTAGGCTATCGTGATATCTTTCTTTCCTTCACGAATACTCGATTAAGCCTTGAACTTGATGAAGTGTCTATTCAAATAGCTTAATCATATTATCTCGAATCACTAATTGATCAAGTAAATCACACTTAGCCACGAAGTCTAAGCTGATGCGCCTCGACCGATGACTTGGATCCAATTATGATGAGAACATGAGTATTCTCTCTAAATCCACATTGAGGAATGAATCCTATTCTTGGCTCAACTACCACGCACATGCATTTTGTGATGAATCCAATCCAAGCCATATCTACCCATGGAATGGTCCAAGCATCGGTCATGGTCAAAGTTCATCACTCCACACATGTTGTGCGTATTGACCTCAAGTCAAAGGAGTATCACGTCGCTCCCACTAACCGAGACACACGTAGACACATGTAATGTGGAATTACATCAAACGGTTTCTCGGATGGGTATACTAATACCCTCTAAGGTATCTGTGCATCCATCATGAGATATCTAGTATCTCGTAGTAAGTGAGATCTTACTACACCCTCTAAGAGTATGATGCAGATCGCACACCAATCTCCATTGCATCATCAATATCCCATTCTTGATGATCTTTGATCGGGGCTATTTGAGAATCATGCTTAGGTCATCTGAGTTCTCACTCACTCAATGACAGCAATGATTCAGGGGAACACAAATAAGAATATATGCAAACAATTAAACATTATATTCGAATAAGTATAATGCCAAATATTTAATATTAAACAAACAATAATGTTAAACATAAAACTGAATATCATCTTTGTATTATGTCCTTACAATAGATTGTCTCTAGGACACTAACACTAACAAAAAGTACTTAATGGAGATTAGTTTGAAGACATCCAGAATTCTGAGAAAAGGACAATAGTACAAGAAGTACTATCCTGTGTGAAGGATGATGACCACTCACACATGTCAATAGAGAGAGAGAGGAGCCTTATCCTAAATTCAAATTTGAATTTCTCAATGGATAAGTCACACCACTCAATCTATAAATAGAAAATATTCTCAAAGGAAGCAACAATAACAACCCTGAGCATACAAGCTTTCTGCCTAACCAAGTCTACAGCCAACAAGTTTTCAGAGAAAGATTTTATTTTCTGTGTGATTCATAGGATAGTTGGTTAGGATTTTCTTAGAAAGAATCACACCTTTTGTTGTTGTTCCCTCACCTGTTTTTAATTTCTACTTAGTGTAGATATCTCTTTGTGAGGTTTGTGTTAACTCTTTGTGAGTTGTATTCTGAGTGAATAGAGTAGTTAATCACTTGTTAGAATAGGAATTTGAATGAACCTATTTCTAAGGGGGAACTACTTGTATTGATATTAGTGATCTAATTTTAGTGAATTTTGCACCTAAGTGGTGTAACAATGGATGTAGGTTGTCTTTTTATAGACACTGAACCACTATAAATACTGTCTATTTACTTTCTGTCATTTATATTTCTGTATTGCATATTTACTTAACTGTTACATTCATCATTCTTTTAAAATGGAGTGCATAAACTTTGTGTTTTACACAAAGAAACTGACTCTACAGTTGTAGACTTGTTTAAGTCACTTAGCTGTTAAGTCTGTTTAAATTGATTTTTCATTAACACTCATATATTTTCCGCTGCACATTAGAGTATTCTCAATACACTTTCAAGTGTGATAATCCCTCTGATTTATTGTCTACAAGTTATCTTTTTTGTTGCAAGTTTTTTAACTCTGCAGCTGTAGAACCTTTGTGGTCCTTTTTTTAAAACTTCTTGTAGACTTGTTGTTTTTTAACTTATAGAGGCTACTGTAAGGTTCTAGAATCCCCTCTTTTAAAAAGTTTGAAAATTTGATTTTGACTCAAGGTCTATTCACCCCCCCTCTAGACCTTGACCACTTAAGGGACCAACAAGTGGTATCAGAGCAGTTGGCTTGCCACTGCTTTCATCAGTACCTAGCTAGATCCTTTTTGTTTTTGAAAAACACACCTGCATACTTGCATGGCTCCCAAAATGGTGAAATCCAAGGTTCCAATGTTCTCTGCTGAGGATTATGATGAATGGAAGATTAGAATGCAAGCACATTTGTCTGCAATCAATGATGAAATATGGTCTATCATAGAAGATGGCCCTATACCTATTGTGAAGGTCACACTACAGCTGATTTGTCAGCTGGACTAGCTCAGATCATCCCCAAACCTAGAAGGGAATGGACAGAGGATGATAAGAGAAGGTCCAATCTTGACAATGTTGTAAAGAACACTATTTATCATTCACTTGATAAAATTATGTTTAGCAAGATCAAAAACTGTAAAACAGCAAAAGACATATAGGAAAAGTTGGAAATGATTTGTGAAGGAACTGAACAAATCAAGGAAAACAAACTCATGATAGCAGTTCAAAAGTTTGAGAACTTCAAGATGAAATCTGGTGAAACTCTTGAAAAGTTTTTGTCAAGATTCATTGAGATTCTCAATGAGCTGGACTCACTTGGTAAAGATTACTCAGAAAGAGAAATGAACATGAAAGTTCTCAGAGGCTTACCTTCTGAATGGGACATGAAGGTCATTACTATGAGAGAATCAAAGGATTTATCTAAGATATCCACCTTTGAACTCTTTTCAGACCTGGAGGCTTATGAATTTGACATAAGTAGAAGAAAAGAACCTGCCAGTAGTAAGGTTACAGCTTTAGTGGCTGACAACCTTGCAGCTACAAGTTCTGATGATGAAGACTTGGCTCTTTTTATAAAGCAGCTCAAGAAGTTTGGCAAATGGACTAAGAAGAAGCAGTTCACACTAAAGGAGGATGGTAAGGTGAAATCTACAGCACCTAACTCAACTTACTTGTGCTATAACTGCAGAAAACTTGGACATTACATCAAGGATTGTCCATACCCCAAAGCTGAGAAGTATACAGATGCAGAAAAGAGAATCAGAAAAGATAGAAAGAAAAAGTTTGACAAGGAGAGAATTAGAGCACTACTTTCAGAGTTTGATAAAAACTAGGAAGACTGTCCCTCTTCTTCTCAAAAGTCAACTACAGATTTAGAAGACTCTGACTCTACAGACTCAGATGAAGAAGCCCTAATCTGTCTTATGGCTAAAGATGAAGAGGTATGCTCATCATCATCAAGTTATATTACAGAAAAGGATTCTTCCAATGACATGCTTAGTGTAATCCAAAGACTACAAGAAGAAAATGAAGATCTTAGAAGAGATAATCATATTGGAAGGGAACATGTTAAAGCTTTGTTAGCTGGAGTAGAGGATGCTGAACAACAACTGCAGATTCTACAAGAACTTAAAGAAGGTTACAATTGTCTGAAAAATGACAATGAAGAACTCTTTAATGAAGCAAGCTGTAGAGCTGTAGACTGTACTGAATTGAAGAAAACTATCAGAACTCAAGAACTTATAATAGCTGATCATGAAGAAAGCAATGCTTATTATCAAAAGAAGCTAGATTGTTTTGGAAAGTCATCCAAACAATTGAAGAAGATGTTGTCTGAGCAAAGACACTCAAAGGACTTGACTGGAATAGGATATAATCCTTGCATTTGGATGAAATATTTGCAAAAGTCAATTCCTAGACCTGAAAGGAAGTTCATTAAAGAATCAACCCCTGAAGAAGCTGTAAACTCAACCCTACAACCAGAAGATTTGAAATTCTTGAATTCATTCAAGGAATTGTCACCTAGAAGACAACAGAAGATCAAGGAGATCATGAATGATACTGAAGAAGATGTTACAAACATGTTGCAAAACATGATTTTGAAACCAATTGCAGAATCAACTATACAGTCAGAAGAAGAAGTCTTTCACAAGTTAGACTTTGAAAGAAGACTTAACTTTGACAGATTCTGGAATGGAAATATGTCAAATATGTCTCCCTCTTCAAGCATTCTAAGAGAAGGATCAAGCAAGAACTGTAGAATTAACAACTCTACAGCTCCTAAAAAGGCTTGGATTGCAAAGAGTAACACTGGAGGAAATCCAAAGTATTGGATTTCTAAGTAACTCATTTTATTTTGCAGGGACATGTTACAACCATCAAAAGAGAGATTTAGTACATAGACAGTGGTTGTGCAAGACATATGACTGGAGATAGAAATTTGCTACAAAATGTGAAAGATCACAAAGGTACTAAGGTTGTTTTTGGTGATAGTGCTAGTGGAACAACTAAAGGATCAGGAAGTCTATTCAAAGGAAATGTTCAGATCAATGATGTTTACTTGGTAGAAGGTTTAAAGCATAATTTGCTTAGTGTAAGTCAATTTTGTGACAAAGGCTACACTGTAAACTTTACACATGACACTTGTATAGTCAAAGATATTGAATCCCAAACCACATAACTAACATGAACTAGAAAAGGGAATGTTTACATTGTAGAGTGGGACTCTACAGCTGAAACTACCTGCTTTCTAGCTAATAGTTCCAATGAAGTTAGTTGGTTATGGCACAAAAGGATGAATCACATAAACTTCAAAACCAAGAATGAACTTGTGAATAACAGACTTGTAAGAGGTCTGCCAAACACCAAGTTCAAGAAGGAACATCTATGTGATGTCTGTGTTAAAGGGAAACAAATCAAGAAGACTTTCAAGAGCAAGACACACTCAAGCACATCAAGGATACTTGAATTACTGCATATGGATCTTTTTGGACCCATATAACCTGTAAGCATAAGTGGAAAGAAATACACTTTGGTTGTAGTAGATGATTACTCAAGATTTTCTTGGACAGTGTTTCTAAGAAAGAAGAGTGAAACTCTACAGAAGCTACCAGAACTATTGAGAATGATTCAGAATGAAAAGAACTTGAAGATTGTGAAGATCAGATCAGATAGAGGAACAAAATTCACAAATCAAGTCATTGAAGAATATTGTTCACTATATGGCATAATGGATGAATACTCTGCAGCTAGAACCCCACAGCAAAATAGTGTTGCAGAAAGGAAGAATAGAACACTCAAAGAGGCAGCCAGAACAATGATTGTTGAAGCAAAGTTGCCTAAGAAATTTTGGGCAGAAGCAACAAGCACTACATACTATACTCAAAATAGATGCTTGATAGTGAAAGATCATAAGAAGACTCCATATGAGCTATGGAAAGGAAGGACTCCCAATATCTCTTATCTACACATATTTGGATGCAAATGCTACATACTGAATAATGAAAAAGAACACCTCACAACTTTTGATTCAAAGTCAGATGAAGGTATCTTTTTAGGTTATTCTAATGTTAGAAAAGCATTCAGAGTGTATAACAAGAGATTAATGATTGTGGAAGAGTCACATCATGTTATTTTTTATGAACAACACAACTCCCCTGAAGAAATTATTGAAGACTCTAAAGAGGACAACTCTACAGTCACAAGTCTGCAGCAATATGTTGAAATCAAAACTCCTGTAGAATTAATCAACAAAGGCTTTGGCACTGTGATAGTTGAGTTACCTACCTTAGAGAATGCTGAAGATTTAGTCTATGAGAATGTTCAAACAGAAATAGAAACACCAACAAAAGGACCTGATGAGTATACAGTAGGTGAATCTAAAGCTGTAGAAAATAATGATCAATGACTAGAACCTGAATCAGATTTGATTTGGTTAAAAGATCACCCCCTGAACATGTAATTGGAAACCTATCAGATGCTGTAAAGACTAGAAAACAGATCCATGAGGCAATGTTTGCTACATTTCTTTCATCTTCAGAACCTACTGATATTCATGAAGCACTGCAAGATGTCAATTGGATTATTGCAATGCAAGAAGAATTGAATGATTTTGAGAGAAATCAAGTATGGAAACTTATTCCAAGACCTAGGAATCACAAAGTGATTGGAACTAGGTGGGTGTTCAAGAATAAACTTGATGAAGATGGAATTGTAACCAGAAATAAAGCAAGGTTAGTTGCTTAAGGCTATTGTCAATCTGAAGGCATAGATTTTGATTAATCCTTTGCCCCAATTGCAAGATTAGAAGCTATAAGAATTATTCTAGCCTATGCTGCACATATGAACTTTACAGTCTATCAAATGGATGTAAAGAGTGCATTTCTTAATGGTTTACTATCAGAAGAAGTGTATGTTGAACAACCACCAGGATTTGAGGAATCTACAGCTGAAGACATGGTTTATAAGCTTAGAAAGGCCCTTTAAGGACTTAAGTAAGCACCAAGAGCATGGTATGATACTATGTGTGATCATTTGATCTAAAATGGATTCAAAAAGGGTATGGTTGACAAGACCTTATTCAGACTACAACATGGAAATGACATATTGCTTTTTCAAATCTATGTTGATGATATAATCTTTGGTTCAACCAATGAAGATTTATGCAGAAAGTTTTCTAAGCTCATGACTGAGAAATTTGAAATGAGCATGATGGGAAATCTCAATTTTTTTTTGGGATTACAAGTTAAGCAAATGAAAGATGGAATTTTCATCAATCAAGCTAAATACACTCAAGAGCTTATCAAAAGATTTGGAATGGATAGCTCTAGGCCTACCAATATACCTATGACACCTTCTGTGAATATTGACAAAGATGAGAATGACAAAAGTGTTGATGTAACCAAATATAGGAGGCTAATTGGATCATTGCTATACCTTACAGCTACCAGACCTAATATCATGTTTGCAGTAGGTGTATGTGCTAGATTTCAAGTCAATCCTAAGGAATCACACTTGAATATTGTAAAGAAGATCATTAAATATGTCAAATCCACACAAATCTTAGGATTATGGTATCCTAAGGAAGGAGGAATTGAACTCATTGGTTACACTGACTCAGATTTTGCAGGCTGCAAGATTGATAGAAAGAGTACTAGTGGGATTTGTCAATTCCTAGGTGAAAGATTGGTGGCATGGCACAGTAAGAAGCAAAATTCAATTGCTCTCTCTACAGCTGAGGCAGAGTACATTGATGTTGTAAGCTGTTGTGCACAAATCTTATGGATGTAATATCAATTACAAGATTATGGGATTGATGTAAGAGAAACTACTATATTCTGTGACAATACGAGTGCTATTGCTATTACACATAATCCAGTTTTACACTCTAGATCAAAACACATAGATGTAAGACATCATTTCATAAGGGGTCATATTGAAAGAAAGGATGTGAAATTGACAAAGATTCATACTGATTTGAATCTTGCTGATATTTTTACTAAACCTTTGTGTGAATCATGACTTTCAATATTAAGAGGTAATTTGGGAATGTTAGAATTGTGAAAAGACTCTGTGAAAATCACTGAATTGCAAAGACAAACTTAGAAAATTGGAAACTCATTGAAAAGGAAATGTGCAGCTGCAAAGTCATTCAACTGCAGAGTTTCTAACTCTACAACTGTAGACTTAGCACTGAACTGCAAATTCCTCACAACTGTAGATTTCCATATTCTAAACTTGTCAACTGCAAACTTAGAGAATTCACAGTACTTTGTACAATTCTGAAAATTAAATGGAGCACTACAAATTCATAAACGTCAGTACTTAGTGACAGACACTTTGGATTTATTCTGCATTTTAAATAATAAAATGTTTGAATTTGTGTAACATTTTTAATGGATTTAAATTCTATGTGAGTTATATTTTGGACAGACTTAATTATAAGTTTTGGTTCGAAATTTAAAAACTCATAAATTTTAGGTCAAAGACAGTTATACCCCTGTTCTGTCCTGAATGTTTAAGGAAAGGTATTTAAAGGACTCTTCATCCTTTTATATCCTACTTTACATTCGGACCCCCTGAAAACAAAAACACTCCCTATCCCTCACTCTCTAAAACCAATCGACATGGCAATGAAAGTAATCTTCGGAGCCCTATTCGACTTTGAAGAAATCCAAAAGAAGCACCCCACTGATGCAATGGAAAGTGTAGTATGACATATTGTGAATCAAGGGATTCATTATTGTCTCACTCATAATCCAGGAGCTTATGATGATAAAATTGTACATGAGTTCTACAAGAATGCTGGTGCAAATGTGGAGAGGAAAACACATTCTATGAAAATGCAAGGAAGAAGTGTTAATATCACAGCTGAAGACATTTGCAGAGCATTACATTTGAGAAATGGAGGTGATTCTCATTGTTGATAGAATTTCTTAATGATGTTCTTGCGTGGCTGTTATAACATATAATCCTATCAAACAATAATCTAAGAAAATGTATTCTTGAGTGGATAATATAGAGAGAGAAAGTGAGAGCTTAGAGAGAGAAAGTAATTGTGTATTATGATTAACTTGGAGAGAGAATGATACAAGAGAGACTTATTTATATGTGTGCAAGTGTGAGGTGACACCTTGTGGGCCTACTTGGCTTTTAGGTGTGGGCAAGTGTCCTTGACACTTGTCCTACTTCACCACTCATACTATCTTTACAATGTTTGTGCTACTACACATCTGTTTTCATCCCACACATACGTTATCTGACATCCTCGGCCTAGGCGAGCTTCTAGGCGAGCTTCGGTGTCTTTTACCGTTTTGAGAGAAATGTAGTGGTGGACTTTTACTGGGCCTCTACGAGTGTGGGCGAGCTCCCCTACAAGTGGGGAAGCTCGTCTGCGAGCTTTTCTCTCCCGGCTTAAATGTCGGTCGGACTCGGTCCATTTGGAGCTTGGGCGAGCTTCTTCCTTGCCTCGCCGTTCTTCTCTATGTTGACCTTGGTCCAAACTGGTGGTGTAGCTTCTACACAAGCTAGCGACCTTCTTAGCCTTAAGATAATTCCGTGATTATCCTTAGGTAGTTCGCCTATCAACATTTACCCCCCAACTCGCTCACATCATGATATTCCTAATGTGTGGGCGAGCTGATTTGTCTCTGTGGACGAAGGCTCGAGTGTTGGCAAACTATTTCTGGGTAAGATGCCGAGCTTGCCTGCGAGCTCTACCATGGTGGTTTGGATGCTGACGCGGAGCGAGAATCAAGGCATCGTGCATGCCTTTTTAGGCCTCAGTTCCCGCCCCTCATCATGGCTAAACTTTTAAAACTTTTGCATCTTGGTCCCCGCACTTTCCAGATATTATAGTTTTCCCCGACGTCTATAAATAGGGGAAAACAAGATCATTTTTCACATTTCCTACTTCCGAGTTCTCAAGCTTTTTCCGGCGATCGTTTTTTCTTGCATCCGACGGATTTTTGAAGGCTCCTCAAGGTAGAACCCGATTTCTTCTTTCTTTTCCTCTTTCTTTTGCAGATTTTTGTTTCCTCTTTCCCTTTGAGTTTCTGGAAACCTTGTGCATTTCCGGTGACTTTTCATGTTCTCCGTTCGCCTTACTCTCCAAAACTCCGGCGATTTGACTTTTTGAGGACATTCAAGACTTCACCCTTACCATGTCTACGCAATCCTTAAGTGGAACTCTTTCGAACCACAATCCCGGGAAGCGACCTATGACCGAAAACAAACTAATTCCCCAAATAATCCCAGTAATAATCGGCTCCAGTTCTGAGGTGGCCTCAGTAGCTCGCCCCAATTCTGGCGAGCTCTTCGGCGAGGTCCGATTTGATCCGGGGGAAAAAGCCACCAATTCTAGCCAGAGTGAAGAGTCTTATCTCCGCGAGCTCTGGCGAGGTTTCAAGTTAGCCTCCAATGAGGCCTTAACCGAGGACGAAGAGGTCGCCGAGGCTGCGGGGGAGGTTGCCGATGTCGGTGAGGAGGTCGCCGAGGTGGGTAAACAACGAGGCGACCTTGAAGAAGTTACAATGGATTGGTTCCACTCCATTGATTTCCCGGAGCCTCAGCTGATTGAACACCAGGTCCCTGCCGACGTCATTCATCCGTTTGACTGGGAGGAGTACGTCACCCAGCACGCGGCGAGCTTCCCCCTTCCTGAGCGAACTTTCCTGGATGCGGCGAACAAATATGACTACAAAGTAAGCGACGTCAAGAGCGAGAAACATCGGATCCCCCTCGACATATTCCTGTATGCCCCGGAAAAGAAAGAGCACGCTGATGCGCCTCCGGCAGGGTTGACTGCCATAAACGTCCATACCCTTGAGGCCAGGCTTACATTGCCCCTACACCCAATCATCGGCCAGTTTTTACTCGATAACAACCTCGCCATTACCCAGCTCACTCCTAATGCATGGAGCAGCTTGTTAGCGGCGTTGGCAGTCTTCGAATTAGAGGGGTACGAGAATCGATTGACCACAGCCGAGCTGAACGAGTTATTTACTGTAACTCGGCAAGTAAACGACGGTAAGGGGTATTACTACCACAAAGCTCGCCCGGGAGAGAAGTTCCTAGGGATCCTCCCGAACAAGATCCACGACTGGAAGCAACAATTTTTCTTCATGGGCGGAGATTGGCGAGCTTCTACCAACTACTCCGGGCGGGGAGCCCGTATTTTCTCCCCCGAGGAGTACCGAGAAGCCAGCAGTAGGTCACCCTTTTCGGTGTGTGTGGGTTGGATTAGATTTACTAATCTAATCTCCCCTTTTTTGTAGGTTTGAAGCACCACAAGTCCGGCCGAGGTAAGCTTGACGTGCTGGTTGAGTTTGACGTGGTACGGGCCGTTTGCTATTTGCGGAGCCAAAAGGATCGGGAGATCGCCCACCTTTGTCAGCACCACTGCCTTAGGCTCGCTGGGCTTCACACTTTGCCACATCACCTCACGGTTCAAGGTCCTAAGCTTCCAGGTCTATAACTCACTGAAGCTCGCCGATGGGGTGGGTTGCACGCCAAGTTACTAACCATGTTCCCCTCGTTTTGGCATGTGAAGCTTGGGTCTCGTTTCCAACTGTTGAGGTTCCGGAAGCTTATCACGTGCTAGCTCGCCAGTTTGCTATGGGTCCTCCACGCCCCAATAGATTGGTTTTGCCGTCGACTCTTACTTTAGAGGCGAGCAAGAAAGCAGAGCCCGCCTCCAAGAAAGGCGACGTTGGCGATTCTGGGGCTCAGAAGGGGCTAACCAAAGCTCCGGTGAAGACCAAGGCTGCAGAGGTCGCTCGGACCAATAGAGGGGGAGGACGAGCTGGGGCCACACCAGAGCGAGCTTCCCACCAATCGAAGAGAGCTCTCCACCGTGGAGACGGGTCCCGAGTAGGAGAGGATGACGCGCAAGCTCGAAAGAGAGCTCAGACTCTCCTTCGCGATGAGGATGAACCTGAACCGGTCGAGCGAGCCGACACAAGGTCGGCGCAGGGTGGATCCGCTCATTCGACCGCTCCACTGGCTATTACGCCTATACGAAGGTCGCCACCTTCCACATCCCCATTTGGGGTGCAAGTGGTGGACGATACGATCCTAGGCTGGGATCCTGAGCGAGTCCAGTAAGTAGCTTGCCTACTTAATTTTATTTCTTGCTGTTTCTCAAATTTTTAACTAAGTGCTCTGACTTCGCAGCTATGCCTCCATCGCTCATCCTCATAGACACGAAGCTCTTCACTGTTATGAGCGATCTCGCTCCCTAGCCACGATGCGTAGCCTTCCCCCCGAACTTGCTCGGAATACAACAAGCGAGGTGCCGAGGTACTGGTCGACCCCCCAGCTAGCGACCATTGAAAGCCAAAATGTGATCGAGAATGCCCGGCTCTCGTTGCACTATGCGAGCGGGTTATTGCTAGCGAACCAGAAGGTGATTGACCAGGCCACACAGCTGGAGGAAGGTCGTCAGAAGAGGAACGAGGCCTTCTTGAAAATGGCCAAAACTGCTGATAAGGCGAAGAAGTCCTTAGAGCTCCCCGAGGAGAAGGTCGCAGCATCTCTGGCTGCTGAGAAGAGTGCCCTCGAGCAACTGGGCGAGCTTCAGAAGAAGTTCGCTGTCATCCAGCGCAATTCCGATGCTCAGGTCAAGGCGAAGGAGGAAGAGTTCCCCCAGAAGCTTGCAGACAAGGATGGCGAGCTTACTCTTGTCAGGAGGGAGCTTGATTTGGAGCGCTGCCTATTCAAAACTGCTGACGAGGAATGTACAAAGCTTAGAGAAGAGCTCTCGGTGAAGGTTAATGAAGTCGCCGAGCTTCAGAACGATGCCACCTCCTCGGCGAGCTTGGCTGCCGTGAAAGCCGAGGCCTCGGATAAGGGGTTTGTCCAATGCTACGCCGAGGTTGTCAGGACCATATGGTGGGCGCGGGCACATAAGGATGACGAGGTCGCTGCCGTGGTGGGCGACTTCAAAGATTGTTTGGACAAGGACCCCTTCCCGGATGAGACCGAGTTGGACATATGTGACCTTCCAGAGCTCGGGATCCCTCTCGACTTCGTCCAGGTGCGATTCAAGATCATCAACACAATTCTTGTGCCGGAACTGAACGTCGCTGAGGGAGAGGAGGTTGCTGGGAGAGAGGCTCGAACTCCTCCCACTATGGAGCAGATCCAAGAAGTCTGTGGGGATGCCATGGTCAACATTGGCGAGTTCGACACCAGTGGGTGTACTGGCACCATCACCACGTTGCCCGAGCTTTCTCCCCAAGACCGCCAAACTGCCGGTGGTGAGGTTACTCCGGAGGCCGCAAACCCCGAGGCTCCTGCATCAACCGCCCCCGCTGCTCTCGAGATTTGAAGTTTTTTTCTGCTTTCTTAGTATAGTTTCTGCTTTCTGATTTTTTGTCAACTCATAGTAGCTCGCCGGGCACGTATAGCTCGCCCAGAAGGAACTTATTTTTGTAGTTTAAAGATGGTCAGCTAGCCGACCTTTGTGGCTAGCACCACTTCGTATACTTGGGAATTTTTCTAGCATCATTTTTTGCTTGAAAATTTCTCAAGTATTTTTGAATGAAAACTGACCTTTTGTTCCAACCTTGTCTTTATTCACGTTTACGCCCATTATATATTTGATTAGCTCGTTTTATATTTTTGGTACTTAACTGTTTGTCTTATTCTTCTTTCGAGAAGCGAATCATTCGTTTTACGTCGCTTAGAACTACGAATCGTACCTTCATTTAATTAGTACACATTTTTCGACTTACACCACTTAGGGCCGCGAATTGCTCATCTTACACCACTTGGGGTAGCGAGTTGTACCTTGTTTAATTAACGTTGGGCGATTGGGTTTCACGAACCTTGCCTTAGATGTTTTAACCGTCTTTTTCATGAATTTTTCTAACATATGGCAGTAGGTGCTTAGTGATCCTTTAAGAAGGATACCTTCGCTGACCTGGGGCACTTTGGCCTTTGCCTTTGAGCCTTTAGATTATAACATTCGGGACCTTGGCCTCGATGCGTAGCCTTCCCCCGGCCTTGCTCGGAATACAACAAGCGAGGTGCCGAGGTACTGGTCGACCCCCAGCTGGCGACCATTGAAAGCCAAAATCTAATCAAGAATCCCCGGCTCTCGATGTACTATGCGAGCGGGTTATTACTCGCGAACCAGAAGGTGATTGACCAGGCCGCTCAGCTGTAGGAAGGTCGCCAGAAGAGGAACGAGGCCTTCTTGAAAATGGCCGAAACTGCTGATAAGGCGAAAAAGTCCTTAGAGCTCGCCGAGGAGAAGGTCGCAGCATCTCTGGATGCTGAGAAGAGTTCCCTCGAGCAACTGGGCGAGCTTCAGAAGAAGTTCGCTGTCATCCAGTGCAATGCCGATGCTCAGGTCAAGGTGAAGGAGGAAGAGTTCGCCCAGAAGCTTGCAGACAGGGATGGCGAGCTTACTCTTGTCAGGAGGGAGCTTGATTTGGAGCGCGACCTATTCAAAACTGCTGACGAGGAATGTACAAAGCTCAGAGAAGAGCTCTCGGTGAAGGTTAATGAAGTCGACGAGCTTCGGAACGATGCCACCTTCTCGGCGAGCTTAGCTGCTGTGAAAGCCGAGGCCTCGGATAAGGGGTTTGTCCAATTCTACGCCGAGGTTCTCAGGACCATATGGTGGGCGCGGGCACATAAGGATGACGAGGTCGCTGCCGTGGTGGGCGACTTCAAAGATTGTTTGGACAAGGACCCCTTCCCGGATGAGACCGAGTTGGACATAGGTGACCTTCCAGAGCTCGGGATCCCTCTCGACTTCGTCCCGGTGCGATTCAAGATCATCAACACAATTCTTGTGCCGGAACTGCACATCGCCGAGGGAGAGGAGGTTGCTGGGGGAGAGGCTCGAACTCCTCCCACTATGGAGCAGATGCAAGAAGTCTGTGGGGATGCCATGGTCAACATTGGCGAGTTCGACACCAGTTGGTGTACTGGCACCATCACCACGTTGCCCGAGCTTTCTCCCCAAGACCGCCAAACTACCGGTGGTGAGGTTGCTCCGGAGGCCGCCAACCCCAAGGCTCCTGCCGTGGTTCCTGCTTCAACCGCCCCCGCTGCTCCCGAGATTTGAAGCTTTTTTCTGCTTTCTTAGTATAGTTTCTGCTTTTTGATTTTTTGTCAAGTTATAGTAGCTCGCCAGGCACGTATAGCTCGCCCAGAAGGAGCTTATTTTTGTAGTTTAAAGATGGTCAGCTAGCCGACCTTTGTGGCTAGCACCACTTCGTATACTTGGGAATTTTTCAAGCATCATTTTTTGCTTGAAAATTCCTCAAGTATTTTTGAATGAAAACTGACCTTTTGTTCCAACCTTGTCTTTATTCACGTTTACGCCCATTATATCTTTGATTAGCTCGTTTTATATTTTTGGTACTTAACTGTTCATCTTATTCATCTTTCGAGAAGTAAATTGTTCGTTTTACGTCTCTTAGGACTACGAATCGTACCTTTATTTGATTAGTACACATTTTTTGTCTTACACCACTTAGGGCAGCGATTTGCTCGTCTTATACCACTTGGGGTAGCGGATTTTCCTTGTTTAATTCACGTTGGGCGATTGGGTTTCACGAACCTTGCCTTAGATGTTTTAACCGTCTTTTTCGCGAATTTTTCTAACTTATGGCAGTAGGCGCTTAGTGATCCTTTAAGAAGGATACCTTCGCTGACCTGGGGCACTTTGGCCTTTGCCTTTGAGCCTTTAGATTATAACATTCGAGACCTTGGCCCTTGCGTATTACGAAGCTTCGAACTGTTGGATATTTTTTCAAGAAAAACTTCTAACTTCATACAGTAATGTAGTTTATGTTGGTTGCCATCAACACTTCTGATGCAAACCTTCTATTACAAAATTTCGATCTATTGATAAAACTTCTTTAAGTGTGCTGCACTCCAGGTGTATGACGAGGCACTTCCTTCCGCATCCTCGAGGTCATATGTGCCGTTTGCCCAGGCTGCGGTAACCCGGAATGGTCCTTCCCAATTCGGTCCAAATACACCTGGTGGGGCCATCAGTTTCTTCTTTAGCACTAGATCCCCAACCTTGAACTTTCGATCTCGGACTTGGGAATTATAGTACTTCTCCGCTCTGCGCTTGTAGGTGGCATTTTTCATTTCTGACGAAGCTCTGGTTTCTTCAATCAAATCTTTTTAAACCGCCAAGACTTTATCTTTCTTTTCTTCGTCAAATCCTGCCACATTCCAAGTCTTATTCTCCTGTCCCGAAGGCCAAGACGAACGACATTTCTCCGGTGGTTGCTCGGTACGATGTTCTGTATGACCACAGAACCTCCGGAAGTTCGTCTGCCCAGCTTCCTTTCTTGTCTTCAAGGCGGATCTTCAATATGTGCTTCAGAATCTTGTTAACCGCCTCAACCTGGCCGTTCGACTGTGGATGGTACGGAGTTAAGTAATACTTCTTAATATTCCACGAACTGTAAAAATCTCTCAACTTCTGCCCGTCGAACTGCCTTCCGTTGTCTGTTATGATCTATTGTGGAAGCCCAAATCGGCAGATCAGGTTCTTCCATATAAAACCAATCATCCTTTCTTGCGTTATTGTTGTAAGCGCCTCGGCTTCAGCCCACTTAATGTAATAGTCTACTGCTACAATTGCAAACTTTACACCGCCTCTGCCAGGTGGAAATGGGCCGATCAAGTCGATACCCCATTTTGCAAAAGGACACGGGCTGAAGATCGACTTCAGTTGAGTAGCTGGGGAGTGGATATTAGGTGCGAAAAATTGACACTTTAGGCACTTCCGTGCGAAGCTAATGGCATCTTTGCGAAGAGTGGGCCAGTAGTACCCCTGTCTGATTGTTTTGTATGCCAAAGCTTACCCCCAACGTGACTTCCGCAAATTCCCTCGTGGATTTCTTCTAACACCTTGAACCCTTGCTTTTTAGATAAGCATTTGAGTAGGGGTAGAGAGAACCCACGTTTGTAGAGTTGGTAATCCACCAACGTGTATCTGGCTGCTTGCTTCATTAGCCGACTAGCTTCCGACGTATCTTCAGGGGTTGTTCCGTCTTTCAATTATTTTTGGATCGAAATACGCCAATCTTCACCATCTTCATCGCCTTCCTTCCCCCCACTCGAGGTCTGATTTACTTTGTAATCGGACGTCGATGGGTTCTTCAGCTTAGTGACCACAACCTCCGTGACTTCAGCTTCGCCGTTACTGGTAGCTAGTTGGGCTAGGGCTTCCGCTTGTGTGTTCTCCAGCCTTGGTATCTAATTGATGTAACATACGTAAACATCGAGATCAGATGTGCCGCTATCTTCTGGTAGGTCATCATCTGTTGATCTTTTGCCTCGTACTCTCCCTGGACTTGGGATATTATTAGCTGGGAATCTCCGAAAACTTGAAGATTGGTTACCCCCATAGCTAATGATAACCTAAGTCTGCCTATCAAAGCTTCGTACTCTACCTCGTTGTTGGTTGATCTGAAATCTAACCGGATCTCGGAGGTGAAGACTTGTCTGTCTGGGCTAATCAGGACTACACCGGCCCCTGCTGCTGTGCTAGTTGATGACCTGTCGACATAGAGATACCACGGAGCTATACGTCCCCTCGTCGAATCTTGCGGGAAAGTTAGCTCGACGATGAAGTCGATAGGTGCTTGTCCCTTAATCGTTGTTCGGGGAGCGTAGGTTATACCGTATTGGCTGACCTCTAGTGACCATTTCAACAAGCGTCCTGCCGTGTCCGGCCGTTGCAATATTTGCCTTAGTGGGAATGTCATCAACACTTCCACCGGGTGGTCGAAGAAGTAGGGCCTCAATTTTCTAACACTCATTACCAGTGCGTAGGCTAGCTTCTCCGTTGGTGTGTACCGCAACTCAGCTTCGTGTAAGACTTAGCTTACGTAGTACACTGGTAGGTGTGCTTTTGCCTCTTCTCGAACTAGGACGGAGCTAATTGCAACTTCCGATGCAGCAAGGTATATGTACAGTTTCTCACCGAGTACCGATTTCGACAGGGTTTGAGTGTTTGCTAGGTATGCTTTAATATTTTCGAAAGCTCGTTGGCATTCGTTCGTCCATTTGAAGTGATTTTTAAGGTGAAGATCGTTGGCTTTGCCTGCCTCCTTATATCTGTGTGTGTTCGCCTTTATTACCTCGAAAAATGGATGGTTTCGATCACCAGACCTGGAGATAAACCTATTCAAAGCTGCCATGCACCCGGTCAATCTTTGAATTTTTTGTATGGAATTGGGTACGCTCATCTCGATTATGCATTGGACCTGCGTCGGATTGACTTCGATTCCCCACTGGCTCACCAGATGTCCCAGGAACTTTCCTGAATGTACACCGAAGCTACTCTTCTTGGGGTTAACTTCATGTTGTAGTGGCGTAGTATGTCGAAGGTTTGCTTTAGGTGGTCGAGGTGATCCTCCTTTCGCAGACTCTTGACAACTATATCGTCCACATATACCTCCATAGATTCGCCGATGTGTTGGTCGAACAACTTGTTCACTAACCTTGGGTAGGTAGCTCCGGTGTTGATGAGTCCGAACGGCATCCTTTCCTAGCAATACATATTTTTGTTGGTATAGAACACCGTATGTTCCTGGTTATCCTGGTGCATTGCTATCTGGTGATAGCCAGCGAAGGCATCCATGAATGTCATCATCTCATTGCCTGCGGTGCTATTAACAAGTGGGAAGCTGTCCTTCGGGCATGCCTTGTTCAGGTCCGTGAAGTCGATGCACAGTCTCCAAGCTCCGTTGGACTTTTTCACCAGAACGGGGTTTGCGACCCATTGCAGACATAAGTCTTCCTTGATCAGCTTGTTGTCCAATAGCTTCTCGACCTCGGTGGTCAGGGCTGCGTACTTGTCAAGTCCATACTTCCTTCGCTTTTGGCAGACAGGTCTCCTCGTCGGATCTATGCTGAGTCGGTGACAGACATACTCCAACGGGATTCCCGTCATATCTTCATGTGACCAGGCGAACACGTCTAAGTTGGACGTCAGAAACAGCTCCATCCTTGACCGGTACGGTTTTGGCAACTCGGAACCTATGAAAAGTTCCAAGTCCCTTTCCGGGTTCACCGGGATAGCTATCAACTCCTCCATGGGAGTGGCTTTCCTCTTCCGGCTTTTCCACCTTGGGTCGCTGATGAACTCATCCCACTCTTCTTGTGATATTTGCGTAGGTTCGTGACCTATGCATGGTTCAAGATAATCGGTTTTGGTTTCAACATGGATAGGTTCATCAGCTATCAGTACTTCTGGTGGTTCATCAACTTTGGATAATTCAGCAGCCTGGGGGACTTGATCAACCTCCATCGGCACTGGTTCTTGATCTCCTGCAGGTTCTCCGCCTTGGGTATCCTCGACCACTTCCATGGGCGCAGGTAGTGGGTCCTGCGCAGGTTCCTGCACTTGGTTAGCTTGGGTCCCCTCCACTCCCTCCATTGGTGCCGGTTGTGCGCTCTGCGCAGGTTCTGGGACTTGGTCCAGTTCCTACAGATCGCCTACCTCCATAAACTCAGTTTCTGTTGAGATGATATCTAGGATGTTTGGCTCGTCTATCAGAATCTATACGTCTTCTTCAAGGACGTGAACCTGCGTCACAGACTTCTTGACCCGACCATCTTTGATCTGGAGCAAACATTCGCGGGCCTTCTTCTGGTCGCCTTTAATGGTTCATGTACCTTTTGGAGTTCAGAATTTTAAATAGTAGTAATAGGTCAAACACGACACTTTGAATTCATTAATAAAAGGGCGGCCAAGGAACCCGTTGTAGGAGGACTGCTGGTCGACAACAAGGAAATCAACTAACCTAGTCAGTCGGGTCCTCGGCCGATACAAGTTGTACGCTCAACCTGATACTGCCTAGGGGGACGGTTACAGCTTCTCCGAACCCCACTATCCTAGCATTGCTAGGTTCTATATACGACTCAAAATCACATAAGGGATCTAAGGTGGATTTGAAGAGAATGTTGGTGAAGGCGCCGGTGTCCACTAGTAGTCTGTGAACTCGGATGTTTATGATGTTGGCGCTTATCACCAACGAGTCATTATGGGGTGTCAGTACCCCTTCCAAGTCTGCCGAAGAGAATGTCAGCTCATCAGCGGGTTGCACGGCGTGCCTGGAACTGGAGCTGCCTTCCTGAACCTGGTTTACGGCCCGGATTTCGGCCTTCCTCTGTCTTTTGGAAATGGAGGACCTCCCATCTTGGAGACCTCCGGCAGCTTCGATCTCTTCTTCGAGAACCAGGAGTTCTCTAGTAGGCTCCAGGTTTTGCTGAGGTTGGAGAGGTGCCCTTCGCCTATGTTGAGGGCCACGTTGGCCTGCGTCCTCCTCTTCATCATCGGAGACCTCCCGTCTCTCTACCCTGGGTCTCTTTGCCGGTGCCTTCTTGACGAACTCGGCCAGCTTCCTATCCTCATAGAATTTCCATAATTGCTTGAGGAGGTCTCGGCATTCGCTGGTGAAGTGGCCGATTGACTGGTGGTAGGCACAGTATTTGTTGGGGTTAAGCTTCGTGCGGTCTTGACGGATTCTCCTTGGCTCATCCAGCATGGCTTTATTCTTGACCGCAGTAAAAACATGGTCGACCGAGATGGTAAGTACTTGGTTGAGCTTCTCCTTGAACTCGTCTTCGTCGCCAAAAGCTTTCAAGTTCTGGGGACCCTTGTACGTGCCCACGGACTTCTTCCCGATGGCTTCTTCTCCTCTGAGGCACCGACCTCCTTCTGGAGTGCCTCTTGCACAGCCACGAACACCCCAGCTTTGTGTCAAAACTCGGTGTAGGTGTTCGGGCATGCTAGGTGCATTTCCCTCTAAAGCTCCGTGCCTTTCTTGAGCCCAGCCATTACCGCGATGATTTTGGTGTCCTCGCTCACTGGTTCACCTTCCAGCAGGATCTTATCGAACCTCTCTAGGTATTGATGGTCGGTCTCATTCTCACCTTGGTGAATGTTGGCGAGCCGGTGCTTCTGGGTGAGGTAGGACCCAAACCCGGAAAAGTGGGCAAAGAACTCCCGCGTGAGTTGGTCAAAGGACTGGATTGACCCCTGGGCGAGTGATGAGAACCAGCGGTGAGCTCGGTCCCTGAGGGTCAGCGGGAAGTTCCGACATTGGGTGGCGTCAGTGGAACCCACCGAGATCATAAAGTCTGCATACTTAGCCAAGTGGACCTTCGGGTCAGATTCGCCTTCGTATACAGATATCACCGGGAATTGGACTTTCTTTTGGACCGGTGCTCTGAGGATGGCACGTGCCAATGGTGACGCGGGGAGAGTGGTGGCATCAGGACCGCCAGATTTTGCTGCTACTTGCGCTTGTAGTATCTCGATGACCTTTTTCAGTGTGGTCAGCTCGTCGTTGTGGGCTACCTCCAGCGGAGGCTGTTCGAAGGTTGTGCACCTTGTGGACGCACGTCCTCGCGGTGCCTCGCTCTGGGGTGACCCCTCCGTGACGGGCCAGAATTGGCATCCACCGTTAAGGCCCAACCTATCGGTAGCGGGCCTTCTCAATCAATCATGGGCGGACCTACGAGGCTGTAGGTCCAATTCTCCCCTCTGGGATGTAGCAGGGGCCGCCGTTCGTTCTCTCCGTATCTTGGCCCCAATCTGCCCTGGAGGACCTCCCGTCTCTGTGATTGATGGGTGGTGGATGCTTCGGTATAGGCCAAAGCTCGCCCATCATGCGGACCTGGTCCCTCCGCCACCTCGGCTTTCCCGGTGAGCTCCCTGTGTTGGCGAGCTTGAGCGGAGCTCTCCTCCTGCTCAGTGGGGAGGTCGCTGTACTGACCCCGGGTCTGGGTACCCTGGGTCGGCCTTGTTTTCTCCCTGGCCTCGTTGGCTGGAGCTCGCCGAGGTACTAGGGCGAGCTCATCATGTTGCCTTTGCTGCAACCTTTGCAGGGCAGCAATTGTGCGTTGGAGCTTGTCGTGGTTGTTGGTAAGGTACCTGAGGGTGGGGTTCAGCTCTTCCTGAGTCACTGAAACCCGCTGGGGAGCTCGCTGGACATTGCTCTTCGGGGGAGCTCGGCGCGAGGTTTCCCCTTCAGCCTGGCCCTGGTTGGCTCCCTTCCACCTCCTGGTAGTCGCCAAGGTTTGTTCCTTAGATATTTTGAGATTTCATCGGGAAGGTCGCCGAGGTCGTTGTTTTCTAGTCAAGATATGTTCGTTCTGGTTTTTGTCTAGCCTTACGTGCAACAAATTATCCAGAATCTGGTTTATTTGTGCACACGTATGCATTTAAAAACCTTTTTTGCAGAATATACGAGCCTGAGAATTTGGGTTTTTGCCCGGAAAATGAAAATGTGTGTGTATCTTCAAGTGTTCTTGAGCTTTGGTCAAGAACACCTTCTTCAAACAAGCTTCACTCTTGCTCTCAATTTTTTTTTTAAGAATCGGAGGTTCGCCACCCTTCTTCTAGCGCCAAATTGTTGATAGAATTTCTTAATGATGTTCTTGCGTGGTTGTTATAACATATAATCCTATCAAACAATAATCTAAGAAAATGTATTCTTGAGTGGATAATATAGAGAGACAAAGTGAGAGCTTAGAGAGAGAAAGTAATTGTGTATTATGATTAACTTGGAGAGAGAATGATACAAGAGAGACCTATATATAGGTGTGCAAGTGTGAGGTGACACCTTGTGGGCCTACTTGGCTTTTAGGTGTGGGCAAGTGTCCTTGACACTTGTCCTACTTCACCACTCATACTACCTATACAATGTTTGTCCTACTACACATCTGTTTGCATCCCACACATACGTTAACTGACATCCTGGCGAGCTTCGGTGTCTTGTACCGTTTTGAGAGCAATGTAGTGGTGGACTCTTGGTGGGCCTCTACGAGTGTGGGCAAGCTCCCCTACAAGTGGGGAAGCTCGTCTGTGAGCTTCTCTCTCCCGGCTTAATTGTCGATCAGACTCGGTCCATTAGGAGCTTGGTCGAGCTTCTTCCTTGCCTCACTGAGCTTCTCTATGTTGACCTTGGTCCAAACTCGTGGTGTAGCTTCTACACAAGCTGGTGACCTTCTTAGCCTTAAGATAATTCTGTGATTATCCTTAGGTAATTCGCCTATCAACACTCATGACAACCTCAATTTTGCTGATGAAGATAAGAGATATTGGAAGAAGTTCACTACAAAGAAGCCATTTCCTGAAAATTGGAAGAGGACATTCAAGAAGAACGACCTTGCAGTTGAGTATGTATATCTCTATGAAGCTATTGATAAATGCTTATTATGTAGAACTGGAGCTCATGATACTGGTACTACACTCATTTGGGATTGATGATTGCAATTGATAAAGAAGTTAAGATTGATATAGGAGAGCTTTTACTTAGAAATATTGGTAATGATGTGTTGAAAGCTGGTCATGATGGACAACCCATTCTTGTTCATCGTATTATTGGAAAAGCCAACTTCAAGAGATGAGTTGTGGATGCTCCTATGGCTCCTAAATCTAAGAAGAGAAAGAAGAACAAATCTGAAGCAAAGAAGAGTACAGTTGTAAGTCCTCAAAAGCATTATGAGAGGAAGAAGAAAGATGTGAGAAGGAAACTTTTATTGGTGGATGAACCCAGTGAATCTGAGGATGAGATTGTTAGAGAAAGAAGACAAAATAAACATCACTCAAGGAAAGCTACAGAAGAGAAAACTAACAAGTCTACATCTGTAGACTTGGTAAATGTACAGCCTGAGGAAGAAATTCATGAAGTTCAAGTCACAGAAGCACCTGAAGCTCAAACTGAACAACTCCATGTTGTTCCAGTTGAAAGAATAGATGGATTTGAAGAAGAAAGACTAAAATTTGATGACTGGAAGATAGTAAGGGAAGAATTGGAGAAACTGACAGTTGAAGAGAGGAATTTGTTCCAGTGGGTTGTTGACTGGACAAATTGTGATGATGTGAATGAACTGATGAAGCCTAATTTTCTTGATGAGTTTCTTGCTGAGAAACTAAGAAAGAACAAAGGAAAAGGAAAACAAGTTGTTGCTGAAGTGTCAGAAAAGCAAAAAATTACTAAGTCAGCAGCTGCAGCTTTGAGTGTTGCAATGGGATCTGAGAGAGATCCAGAAGCTGAATTTCCTGAGGCTAACTATGAGGTAGTAAGCTCAGAAAGTGAAGAAGATATACCACAGAGAGTTGGTGAAGGAAGTCATCAAGTAATTGAAGGTGAGGGCTTAACTACTTTGGCTGAAGAGGCAATCTTGTTGGAGTCTGCAGGAGCTAGTGCTGCAGATCCAGTGGTGAATATTGATAAGACAGCTCTTGAACAACCTGATTTAGAGAAAGAGAAAGAGGCAGAGAAGGCTGATTCACCCAGTAAAGAGCCCAAAGACAAGCCTGATGATGATGAAGGAAATGATGATGATGCAACAATGGATGGTGCTCAAGCTCAACCTATACTAAGTGAAGCTCAACCTACTGAAGAGGCTCAAGCTGATGAACAGATTATTGATGATACCTCTAGAGAAATTGATGAGAGTGCAAAGGACTTATCAAATCCTATCACAAGTATCTTCAATCAACCCCCTCCTGCCATGTTTACACTTGAAGAAATCTATCAGCAAGGCACTCCTCCCCTACAGAGTTATTCAGCCTTGGAAAGAGAAAATATAGAAGACTATATGGCTGATTTCTCTACTGAGAAGACAGATCTTGTCTTAACTCCTAGCAAGAGGAAGGCTACCACTGAAGACTCTACAGCTGTAGAGTTGGTACCTTCTAAAGCTCAGAAGAATGTAAAAGGAAAGGAGTTGGTGATTAGGGAAGGTGATTTAGAAGAAGAAGATAGTGATACAATTCCCAAGATGACACATAAAGAGGTTGTATCAAAGTTATAGGATTTGGAAGATTCTTTCAAGGGAATTGAAGCTGAAATTATTAAGCAAGTGAAAAGGGTGCCTGATGCTATTATCTCTCAGAAAGTAAGGAAAGGAATGGAGGATTTAGTTAAGAAGGTTGAAGAAAGAGGATTAGAGGAAAAGAAAGTACTGGAAAAGAATTTTAAAGCTGTTGTGGATGGTTTATTGTATCAGAACGAGTTGGTCACACAGGACATTATTCAGAAGATAAGAGAAATCACTTTTCTACAGTCAGACATAAACCTGATGAAAGATGATTCTTTCAATCTGAAGTTAGAGGTTCAAAGTATGAAGAATAAGATGACGAGGATGATCTCTGGTAATGAAAGCATGAAGACTGAGCTAATGAGAAAACTTTCTACCATTTTGTCAGATATTGATGTTGGCAAAAAGGGGGAAAGTGGAATTGAGAAAGAAATCAAGGAAAGTGATAAGGTCACTGAGAATATTCTGGAAAATGTTAAAGATATTGGAAAATCATTGGCAAAAGAGTTTAAAGCTGCAAAGTCAAAAGATTTGTCAATGAGACTGGGAGAAAAGCCAGAGGAAAAATCACAGCCTGAACAGATGAAGGGAAACTCTAAAGGAAGTAAGATTATACAGCTCCCTAAATCTACAGCTGGGAAGCAATCTACTGTAAAGACTCAACACCCCCAAGCTAAAAAACCTGGTTATTGGGAAAAGACTGTGAAAGAGTCTCAGGCAAGGAAGAAAGAGAAAAAGAGGAAAGAGAGAAACAGAGAAAGAAAGATTCTGAGGAATCTACAGCCATTGTTAATGTTCAACCTTTGAACATTCAACCTCTTAGTATGATACCTTCTGATGAAAAGAATGAAGAAACTGAGAAGGAGAAAGAAATGAAATCAGAGTTTGATATTTTGTGGGAAGAATTTCTGAGTATTTGTAACAGGCACGCTGTGATTAAGAGGATCAAGTATAAGAAAGATAGATTTAAGAAATTTAAAGCTCTGAAGGCAGTTGGAACTCTATACAAAGGAGATAATGCTGATCTCCTAGGTGGAAAGAAGAAGAGAGCTCCACTTCCTAAGAAAATTTTCAAATGAAGGAAAGAAGAAGAATTTGCAGAATATGAATTCCAAATGATGATGAAGTACATTGAAGAAGATGGGAAGAATATGAAGCTGACAGAGAAAGGAATATTCAAACCTCAGAATGAATCAGATGATGAAGAAGAAGATGCTGATCCCAAGCACAGAAGGAGATGAAGACATTGTTTATAGATTAGACACTAAAACATTTTAGTTTTTAGTCTAATTACATTTTGTAAGTTGTATCTTTGAACCATTTTTATTTATGCAGTTTTTCCTTCTGTTGGTTTATTTTTGTTTTGTTGTTCTGTTTTTGTTTCTGTTCTCTATGGCAATATCTTATTGCTATTGTTGTTTGTTTTGATGATGTGTTTTGCCAACATCAAAATAGGGGGGAAATTGTTAAGTACCTTGGTTTAGATTTTAATGTGTGCAAAACATATGTTTAAT